>BGNK01006105.1:0-30642 GCA_003297005.1 Symbiodinium sp. clade A Y106
CCGCCATGCTGCAGGTCCTTGGTCCTCCAACCACTTCAATTTAGATTAGGTTGCGCATGGGAGTGCTGTCATTTCTGCATGCATTGAGACTCACAGAGTCTCAGTCGTTTCTCGCACTCGGTGGTGATACAGGCTTACAGTCTGCAGGCATCAAACACGAGTTGGCCTCCGGAAGAGACATTCATTTGCTAAGCAACTTTGCCCTGCTCCCAAGCGTGAGGGTTCCGCACGGCGGGGCAGTTCGAACTGCTTGCAGTTTGGGCGAAACAGCGCGGATGGCACAGGGCTTTACGTACATGTTTCAGTCCATGTTCATGAATGGCACAGTTCGCAGATCAGATCCTTGGTTTCTGGAATATTCCGGTTTTTCAAGGACACGTTTTGAGCATGTCTACAGATGCTCTCCGCTGATGCAGCCACACCATATCAAGTGACTGGAAAAGGCTCATGAGTCCCTGTTGCGCGAGCGGCAGATCCCTGTAATGCCTCCAAGTCTTGCCTCTGGTCTTCGGAAGCTGAAATCGGATGGCACTGGCTGATGCTTGTATTTGGTTCGGTATTGCTCACAGACTCCACAGAAATTTTGCTTGTTTCGTATTACCAGCTTGCGATGGTCGCAGATACTTGCCAAGATCAACGAAGGGGATGTTTGTTTACTTCTACTTTCTATTTACATAGCCAGGGAAAGCCAGTGTCTACAGTGGTCCCACCTTGCTAAGTCTCTGGGCCAACCAGCGAACTTCGAAGTCCAACTAGCAACAACAACAACAACTCAACAACAACACAACTTCGCTTTCTACGCTGCAAGCACTTGTACGTGGGAGCTTTGTTCTGGGGGTGGCGATCTCCTTAAAGTGCAACCTGGTCATAGTGTTGGTCCTCGGAAGCTGTGGAACGCTGACGCTCCGACGTGCGTCATACACCCTCATTTGCTTGGCTTTTATTCAAATGGCATCTCTTCCAAGACGATGGCGAGCCAGAAGCTGGGCAATCAGTGCAAGGGCCTTAGCCCCTTTGTTGCCGGATTTCGACTGTACTCCAGGTATCCAGGCCGGACCTGTCAGGTCTGTGATTGCATACTCGGGATTACATGGGCTTGCAATTGTAGTTACGAGTCTGGATCCCGTTCGTCGGGTAAGGCTCCTTCTGCAAGGCCCAGTAGTCCCGTACGTTGGGCAAGGCCGGACATGCTGTCTACTTGCCAAGCTGGTAAACTTTGCCTAGTAGTGCCGTTCGTCGGGTGAGGCCATGTCATAGTGCTGTTGTGCTAAGTTCTTTTTTGAAGCTAAAGTTGGTCCTTAGGCAGTCCTAGACTCAGACCGGTGAGGGTGCCTCCTGGTCTAATACGCCCACTCTCACGCCAGTTTGTTGATAGAATGCTACTTCTGCTGCATGGAAAGAATGGCCCTCTGTGGCAGCGGTGGCATCCCTTCGTACATTAACTTCTTGACTGGAGGTCTGCTGTGCTTTCATGGTTGCCTAGGGTCGCAAGCTTTAGTTTTATTTCTTGCTGTTTTCTCTCCTAAAGTTCTGTTTTGCGAACAACTGCGCGTGCTGCGTCCTCGGACCGGCGCGCAGGTGCAGTTTTGCGCTCCACGGGCTGAGTCCACGGACCGCCGTGAAGCAAGTCTTGCTGAGCTTTTGGCAGACTGCTGCGAGGCAAGACTGCCAGCTATGGGGCCGTTACTAGCTGCTTTGCTTGGCCTAGTTTGGCCCGTCAGGTTTCATCCTTGCTGTTTCTTTGGCCTAGCTTGGTCAGTTTGGGTGTTGGTCTGACAAAACTTGCCCCATAGCTGGCCATTCATGAGCATTAGCCGTCATTAACCCGATGCCCGCCAAGGTGCGGGACTACCCGCACGAGCGTCTGAATGAATGCCACTGCTCCTGCTTCTGCTCCTGCTACTGCTACTATCTGCTACTGCTACCATCTGCTACTGCCACTGCCACTGCTACTGCCCCTGCCCCTGTCCCTGGCCCTTCCCCTGCCGCTGCGACTGCGACTGCGACTGCGACTGCGACTGCTACTGCTATTGCTACTGCTACTGCTACTGCTACTGCTAGTGCTGCTGCTGCTGCTGCTGCTACTGCTGCTGCTGCTGCTCCTGCTCCTGCTCCTGCTCCTGCTCCTGCTCCTGCTCCNCTGCTACTGCTACTGCTACTGCTAGTGCTACTGCTACTGCTACTGCTACTGCTACTGCTACTGCTACTGCTACTGCTACTTCTTCTTCTTCTTCTACTGCTGCTGCTGCTGCCCCTGCCCCTGCCCCGAGTACCAGTACCACAACCGCAACCACAACTACTACCACGACGACCGCACCTACTACCAACACCGCGGCCACGACCGCGACCACGACTGCTACTACCACCCGGCTGGGAGTGTGGCTTTGAGATGTGCCGAAGGACGCGGATACGATGTAGGAGCAAGGCATCGATGGAGCCGGTGAGGATCCAAGTCGGTCCAAAAGCATGAATCGATTCTCAGAGAAAACAGAAGTAGCAGCATTCAGACCTCACTGCGATCGTGCAAGAGTACATCACGGCTATGTGCCATAAGTGAAAGACTCTTCGCTTGCAAGGCTGTCAGCAAGTCAAGAGAACTGAGAACTCACCATATCTAGCATCGTGGCCAGCACACTGCTCTTCACCAGCATGCGGCTGCGCTTGCGATGCGGAAATTCTTACAGGCTTGAACAGCTGCCTTTCTAGAAGCGCTCGATGCTCTGAAGTCGTGCAGGCTCGGTGACCTGCAATGGCTTCCTGGCAGCGGTTCTGACGCGGGTAGCCTTCGCGCCTCAGTTTTGGCGCCTCGCGCTGGCTCTGCCCAGGTGCATGGTCCATGTTCCCGAAAACGTCTTCACAGTGCGAGACTTTGCAGGACATGTATCCCGACTGCTAGGCGGGATTCTGCTGTTGCTACTTTACTCATTGCAAAACAGTTGTGTTGAGAACGACGACTGAAGAGTATCTAGAACATCGTTTGCCGTTCGCCAGAGGAAAAGGTGTCATATTGAGAGTGCATCGAAAACGTCTTTTTCCACCGAACCCGTCCACCACTTTTCTTGCGATTTCCTTGCCCGGGGACGCTTAGTGGTTGGCACGAGCTCCAGTAGGTCTCCTTCCCTCCATCTGCGGCCTGCCGTTCCTGGACTTACCATGTAACAAGGATCTCCGACGCCGCGGATTCCGAAACGGAATCACCGAGTGGGCCCCGGCCATCTGCAGCTTGACCTCAGCGATGACTATCAGTAGTCGTCTGCGACCAGCTTGACCTCACGGAGTAGACCCCTCATGAACATACTACACCGTCAAACAATCTCAGAAAGTTGCTCCGGTCGAAACCCACGATGACTGGGAGAAGTCTTCAGCCCAGAATTTTGGAGCAATTGTGCAACCAGAGAGCCAGGCTTTGGGTTGCACAGCGCTTCTATGCATCTGTGCCAGTTACTGGTTGAATGGGGCGTCCGTAGGCAATGTGGGCGGAGGAGCGCGGTACATACAATGCACCTGCAAGACAGCAGCGCGACGAAAGCCAAACGCCTTCGTCAAAACCAAACCGCCTTGACTTGTCCTGTGCCCTCGGCAGCGGCAGGTCCTTGAGCCCTGACAGGAGCACTGGAGAGGTGACCGATTCTGCATTCAAACGATATCTTGGTGCACACCGAAACCGTCAATACGCAGACGGAGTCATGCAGATTCATGCAGACACCTGCAGTACTCCCCTCGCTGCGACAAGCTTGGGCACCTACGGCAGACATCCTGCAGAAGGTAGCGGTGATTGATGGAGCTATTTTGTGTGTCAGACAGGAGACGGCACGATTAGCCAAACCTGACCCTACCTTTTCAACCCCAGATTTCTGTCAAGCCTAAATGACCCCGTTATCACCAAGTTTCGTCAGTGTATATTGAAAAAGATAGTTACTGTACGAAGTGCTTGGTCTCATAGCCAAAAGTTGCAACAACACGAGCAGCACGCAGTACATCCTCAACTTTCTGCAACGACCCACTTTGGACTGTTTTCACTGTCCACACTTTCATCTTCGGCTGCTCTTTGCCCAGCCCGAATGCGATGGCGCTCTGCATCGACATTGAAGACATGGGCAACACAGAGCTACTGATCTTATTGAGTACTACCCTCTTCACCTCCGACCTCGACACGCTACAGAAGCCTCTCCTGTTCGCTGTTTCTCATGCCAACAGATTCAGGTTGGGCTATTTCTTGGCTTGTGCCCGTCGATGATGACAGCGGCACGGAACCCGAAATGACATCAGCACGGAAGTCCGTCTTGGCCTTCACCTCAACAGCGACTGTCTCAGAAACACCAGCGCCTCTCCGAACTTGCCCGACCTTCGAGGGCTTCGTTTGTGTGGGAGTTCAACCCAGCTGTTTGTCTGCATAAAACCAGAAATCCCAGTTAATCCAGCAGTTTCAAGAAGCCAACTCCACAAGCGCTTGGAACAACACCGAGATCAACGGGTTTACGATGTTGTTGATAAAAACCCGAGGCTCACGATTTGTCGATTTGACACGTGACCAAGGTGGACGTGTGAAATCTTCGGCGCGAAATCGCTTGACGGGCTTGTTGACAAGTTTAACTTCTTGACAAAACGCGCTCGTCAAGGCCTCTCTGCACGAGTTCGCAAACTTCGATCGTGCAACCGGCAAGTTCGCCAGTGTTTTTCTTCTGCGTTTCTTTTCGGAACATTCTGCAGTATTGCCGACCCATGTCCAGATCTACCGCCTCCTAGAACGTGCTGTTATGTAACGTTGAACACCGACACTTACTTCAAGCTGAGCCAGCAAATCTGCTCCCAGGTGATGAAGAGTCTTCAAAGTATCCGAAGTTGGACCGCAACTCCCAACATTGTGTGTCCACATGTTTGTATCGCATATGAGACTTGGCTGCTGGCTCCAATTCCCAGCCGCGACATCGAGCTCTGCATGATCGTTGGATTTTCCATGCAGACCTCGGCTTGTGCCACCTTATGTCATCCGGGAGACTCCATCTGTCCTCATGGCACACGTCGAAGAGCAAAGCCGGATTTTGATTCAGTGTACCTTGCAATGGAAAGAGAATGTCGGCGTGGGGGGGCGCTAATCCGTCTGTTCCCCTGGCTCCGACCGTTCCACTCGCTCCACACGCTCCACCGTTCCACTCGCGCCACTCGCCACTGGCTCTATAGACGAAAGGAATGACAGGTAACGTACAGGGCGAGTGGAGCGAGTGGCACGAGTGGAGCTCGTATCTTGCAGTGGAAAAGCAGACCTCGCGTCAGAGACAGTCGGAACCATCTAACGGCATGGCGGGTAGGGGTCCTGCAAGACGCATCTCCTCTGGAAACTGGAGCGACAGCGCCCTTAAGCATGTTGTTTCGTCCACGAGATCATGTGATTGTTCAAGTGCTTGTTGACATTGCATGCCTCCAATTGCCGACTGTGCGACCGTACTGTGCTCCAGGCAAAATAGGGTTTCGAAACCTGCTGTCGTCTGAGGTCGTCTGAGACTTTGAAGTCGACTGGTCGTTGCAGAGCGTACCGAGCCAGCAAAACTGCAGTCTGAGTACCCCAAAGAGTTTGAGCTTCCGTCAAAGTTTTGACACGTCACACGTCTTTGGGGGATTCTGGCATTTTTGCGGGCAGTGCATCTGTGATCCTTCGCGTTGCAGCACTCAGACCTTGTCTGTTCACAGATCCTGTGATGTCTGATGCAACTGTCGCTGATTCCGTTGAATCTTCAGCTGTTTGCATCCGGGCAGAACTGAACCTCCATGGTGGCAACGCCGAGCTTCCGCAGATCTTGCCGGATCCTGTGTTTATGATGAATCTTCGCAGCCCCTGTAGAATATGTTGTGAGTGCAAGCAATGAGCCTCAGCGATTTTCGAGTAGCTGCGAGACGGGTTTGAACAGGAGTGCGTATGATCTACACCCGGTGCATGCATAGCTTTAGTGCGCGAAGCTTGATGAAGCGTAAGGCCGTAAGGGTCGCTGAGGCTCGATGGCTTCATGGTGCCACATGATGAGGAGGTCCAATGCACAAGTCAATGGAAGTGGCTTGGTTCATCACGGTCCAAGGCACATCAGTTATTACATCAAATCTCGCATCGTCTAGTTATCGAAACTGGCATGAGCAAACTCTCACCCCAATTTTGCTGATGTGCTCGGTATCAACCGCATGTTGTTCAGAGGCCGCGACTCTGATTCACGGAATTTCCGGCACTTGGTGTGCAAAGGATTTTGGGGTTTGCAGTGGGCCTTTCCTTTCAGGAGAGTTCGTGCGCCAATCCTTCGTTGACTGTGGGTTGCAGCCACTTCGCGTTTTACAAGAGAAATTTTGGGCAGCCAGTGCAGGCTCAGAGAGCATGACAGCACACCGACCACTGCACTTTGCGGACGCTTAAGTGGAGCCCCTGGGCAGAACCCGGCAGGTGCGAGAAGTCCTCAGAGACGATGAGGTCATGTTCTGTGACAGCAGCAAGCCTGAGCCACTCGGCTGGCTTCTTGCGACAGGTCGTGGACGTGGAGGCGTTGGACTCTGCCGGAGCTGCAGCCCGAGATCCAGGAATCCAGGATGCTGATCATTTAAGCACTTCGGGCCGGAAGAGAACTCTGAGACAGACTGTTGTGAGGTGGAGCCTTCTCAAGGCTCACAGAAGAGGCACCAAGTCTACTCCTCGAACGCCGCAGCTAAATATGAACATGCAGCCTCACATGGCATACCGAACATGCTGACAC
Organism: Symbiodinium sp. clade A Y106; assembly: GCA_003297005.1. Taxonomy (NCBI): domain Eukaryota; class Dinophyceae; order Suessiales; family Symbiodiniaceae; genus Symbiodinium; species Symbiodinium sp. clade A. Next base: position 6,732 of record BGNK01006105.1, read on the forward strand.
CATGCTGTATTTTTGCCATCTCGTTGACTTAAGGCAGACTTGCCTGGACACGGAGGGAACAAGAGGCAGTTGAAAGTGAAGCACCCATGGAATGACATGGAGTTTTGGGGTTCGCTACAGTACCTTGCAGGCTGAAGGGGAGCCCGACACCTGCACCCGCGCTGGCCTTGGGCGTTTTCGTCGTTGTGTTGAGGGCCCTGACATGGCAGCCGGACCGCTTTCCGAGGTCATGGCTCTAGGCGCGATCAAGGGATTTTGCCGCTTCTTCGTGTCATTTCTGAGCTGTGCAGATGCGAGAGGATGGCAGCCCGATCCCGAGAAGGGCGATTCTGACAAGGTGCGGGAAACTTGGTTATGTAGGCCAGCATGTGTGCATTGTGGTTGCTCACTGTTGCTTCCTTGTCCTACTGCTGTGGCCGTGTGAACTAGATGTTCCGTTGTGACAACTTCGCAGAGTTGCGAAGACAGCCAACGGGTTTGCATCAAGCTAGCCACACCCTGCGCCATGATAGGCTTGCAGACAGTCTCTCAGCTCCTGAGCCACTTGAAGCTGCACCACTGGGAGCATTCCAAAGGTCTGGGATTGTTCGTCATGACGAATCTACAATATACTCCAGATGAAACTTCGGAGCAGGATCGAAATGGCTCGAAGTCGGTGGCATTCGGCAAAACCATGTCATCATATAATTCATTTCGAGACCGTCAGACGGAACAGGGATGGAACCCTTTCCACATCACAGGGCTAGCGCCCCGGCCTGTCCTTCTGCCGAAATGAGACTGAGACGCAGTTTCGTTCAGTGAGCGTTTGTCGGCATCTCCTTGGCCAGGCAGTCGAAGCTGCCACGCCCCTAGCCATGGCTAGACTTTTTATGCAAATGACACGTTCCACTGCTGCCCTGCTTCGCTTCCAGAGCTGCCCCAAGGCGAAGGCCCTTGCGCTCGCAACATGCACAGATGGTCGCCGACGTCCAGATTGCTTTCACTTCTCGCAGTAGCAGCATCTCTGTTCATGTTCAAGGGGGGTGTGCAAACGTGTTGAGCGACAACGTGACGGGAACGACGACGTAAAGACGTCAACGTGTTCAGGCTTTGGGGGGTCACGGCAGGGGTTCGCGGTGTCAACGGTGTCACGGCAATGCACGGGAAATAACGCATCAACCGAAGCAACGTAGTTGCTCGAGCACATAGACAGAAGTCCAGAGTGCGCGGCTTTCAACGGGTTGCTTGACCGGGCGATGTAAAGTCCAAGATGGCCAATGATTTGACTGCCTTCGAAGGGACCGTTCACTGATCCTCCGACAGGCAGTCGTGTGCTTGCGGGTTGAACATCCCCCTTCCCATGTGGGATTAGCCCCTCCATTTTCTACCGCATGTTGGGTTTCAGCCCAATTTGGGCTGACAACATGGACGTTATTCCGGAAAGGGGTTTTCTACAACTGGGGCCAATAGTTGTGGGCATCACGCACCCCATCGTATAGTTTCCTTAGAGTGCTTTCAGAACGGGCTTGTAGTCGTCTTTTGGGCGTCGGATCTCGGCACGGGATTTTGGGAAATTTAAGGTTTCCGGCCGACATAGTAGTACGAGTAGCAGCAGAGATTGGTAGCATTCTGGGGCCTCAGCAGGGGTCACTCCGAACGAAATTGCCCCGGTACGAGAAGTTTCGTCAAGGTGGAGATTCTAGTGGGGCTGTTTTTTTGGGCTAGGGTTGGCTCGGGTTTCAGGCAAACAACGACCCTCCTCAGGCAGACTCTTGCCTAGGTGCGCGATCCATTGTCGATAAGTACACGGCAACTCGCTGAAACCCCGCCTCTAGACTCTAGACTCTAGTCTCGCGTCCTGATATGTCCACTACAAAGAGAATGGCTCCTTACAAGATGGAGGGACGGGTGAGGTGAGGTCTGACCATCAGATCCTGATAAATTGGGGAGAGGGCGGGTGTAAGGTTTGCCGAACCACCAGACAGTTACAACATGGGGGGAGGGGAAAGGCTCGCACTTTCTTGTAAGAGTGCCACTTTCTTTGTTCCATTTTGCAAGGCCGAGCGGGGGAGGGGAGTTCAACCACACATGGCAGGTGTACCGAGCAATGGTAACGGCAAGGCACACCTCTGGGGCACATCATCGCTCCTGCAAGCGGTGACTGCTGACAGGACGAGGGTCGTGGGATTTTTGTCGGCGGGCTGCCAACCTCGTCACATGCTTACTGCTTGGATGAGTCAAGCAGTGATCTTTCCGGGCACGTATTTTCTGTGCGGATTTGTCAGCTGTCACATCAGGGTGGACGACAAGGAGCTGCGCAAACACTTTGAGCAGTTCGGCACTGTCCAGGACATCTCGAAGTGTAACAGTGTACGGACAGCCTCATTCGCCAGCAGTGGGCGCCGCAATTTCCAGACGGAAGCAGGATGCCACCGTGGTCATGAACCAAAAGACAGGGAAGCCCAAGGCAGGAGTGGCGGTCTGTCAGACAGATAAAACTGTCGAACACTCCAGGGCTTCGGCTTTGTGGAGTTCAAGGAACCGGGTGCGAGAGAAAAGGTGTTGCGCCCGGCTCTGACATGGCACGTTCTTCTTCATCGCAGTGAGCTGTAGTACTAAGCGACTAATGAGAGCAATGCCAACCCCATGCAGTGGTTGAAGTACGGTGGTCGGACATTCCAGCTGACCCGCTCTGTGGAGTAAACCTACAAGCTGTGCGAGATCAACCCTGCAATAATACTTGTGAGTCTGGATTGCCAGCAATTTCCGTGTCATGGAAGGGTGATACGTTTCCCAGGAGGTCTTGGCCAGCGCAACTCACATAACCCACTCTGCAGGCCGACAGGTTGATTAGCAGCCAGCTTTTGCTTCTGTTTGGGATGTGCAGACATTGGTCAAACTACTCGTATCGCCAGACAGCACAGGGCAGATGCGACTTGCGAATAGCACAAAATTTGCAGATCAGGTGTCACTGTCCCAAACTTCTTCCCGTCCTGACGTGCCGCAACTCACTTGGATCACTGAGGTCTTGAGCTCAGGTGCCACACAGCAAATCCATGGCAAAACCGTCGAGGCTCTTCAGTTTGGAGTTGAGATCTGCCCGCATCCACAGTCCTATGTCCCATCCACCCAACCAAATAGTCAACTCCGCAACTGTTACTCATTCCTTTGGCTGGAGTGTTTTTAGTCTGGGCTTCCATGCGGTGATGTGTCAGCCTGCCGAAGGTGAAACTGAGACAAGTCAGGGGAGCCAAAGGTGCAGTCTCAGGACCTGCACTGAGATATTCTGTGTAGACTTTGCCAAGTGTCTCGCCCCCAATGTTGGGTGTCCAAAGTTGTTGAGAGCAGCGACCGGCTGAAGACGTTTGAAGCTCAAGTGTAACCCTCAAGAGAAGCCTCATGCGTGAAAGCTAGTGCCGAGAATGGCATTCTTGCATGCATGAGGAACTTCGTATTAGGAAGTCCAGCGTGTCATCGTCAGCGATGCAAGCATGCGCTGCTGGGAGCAGCTGGCTGAAACCTCAGTTGCAGAATACCGAAAAGACTGTTTCTTTGAAGCGACACGAGCAGATGATAGTGTACGCCAACCTTAAGAGCAAGCGCATGAGACAGCGGCGAAATTGCGCAGCGCGGCCATAGCCTTGCATGCCTCCATTCAGTTGGCCGGGGTGTGAGACGAGGCAGCAGAGGCAGCAGCCATTCCCGAGTCAGCCTCTGAGAACGGCCTTGCCTAGCTCTTCTCGCTTCTCCCTGTGGGTTCCCTTCAGGCCAAGGAGTCCGACCACTTTCGGCTGTGCTCGACGTTTCGGCTGGAAGCATGGCATGAACGTGGTAGCCTGTCCTTCTCGGAATCTGATTGCTTCTTCCAGAACTATTCCTGGCATTGCAAGTGCATCGGTTCTGCGGCTCCTTTCCTTACTCGTCTCCTCATTGCCTTAAAATTCAACAGCTAGGTAAAAATTGGTGAACCTGTGACTAGAATCCTGCAATGCTAGATTTGGGTAGTCACTCAACTTCCCAAACTTATCCCGTCACTGCCTTGGATATGTTGCATTCACAGCCTGATGTCTTTCATGTCAAAGTCCATGTTTTGACGCAGAGCTGGGTGTTGCGAGAGGGTTGTTTCGGTCCAGGCCCCAACCGGCCCACAGGCTCCTTCCGGTAATCCCAGCAACAGCAGTTGTAAGAAGCGCACGTAACACGGACAAATTCAATACAAAACCCTTATCCACATCCTTACCTGCCGCCTGCCTGCCCGCATGCATGCGTGCATGCATGCATACATCCTACATACGTACGTACATACATACATTCGTATGTATGTACAAACATACATACATGCATACACACATACAAAAATGCATACATATATACATGTGCGCCTCTTCCATATCCGTCCTGCAAGCTCCGGAAGTCCATCTTGCCCGGGCCAAATTATTTGTCCAGTTTCGCGACTGCAGTGGTGCCAATAACGCAACGCGAAATAATGCGAAGCATGGCTTCCGGAATGTGTGGCGGCTGTCCGTCACTGTCGGCACGACCGCGAGCTCAACTATGTCTCTGAAAAGCCCCATCTGGCTTTCATTCCGGGGTTCTCCTGCTATGCGAACGATCAACTCACAAGGCAGCAAATCTGGCAGCATGCGCTTGCGCGTGTAGGTATGTAGATGGGACGGCAACTGAAACCCAGCGTTCATTGAAACATGCCATGAGGACGATCTGTGCTTCGTGTTGCCATGGGTTGGTCTTACAGTGCTTATCGTATAGCAACTGATCTCGTTGCATTGCTAGACTTGGCTTCTAGTGGGATCCAAGGAAGAGATGTCGCCTGACATGGTCGACTCAGAGATCAAGGCCACGGCAGAGCAGAAACATCTGGGACTCAAGCGGTCTCTTGCCAGGTTCCTGCCGAGTGTTCCTCCCCCTTGCTTGCGCATGCGCGGTTGCTGCAGCGAGCATCCGAAGTGGGCACCAGACTCAATTCTACAAGAGCATGTTGCATCGTGAAACTGGATGCTGGTGGCAACGGGCATCAACCTCCCTTCACACGGATCGACACTGCAGGCACTGGATGCACTAAAGGCAAAAGGGTCCACCCGGCAAGTTTTCAGTAGGTGCGTGTGTGTGTGTGTGTGTGTGTGTGGTTGTGTGTGGACATGCCTTGTGAAATCTCCAGACAACAGTGCAATGAAGATTCCACCCCAGATGAGGTATGTTATCCTCAAGTTCAGCAACGAGGCTTCGCAGTCGCCACAACACGCATCTCCGGAGTCTTTCCACAAGCTGCAGGAGCAAGCCCGCTTGAACGATCTGTACCACTACAGCCGCAAGTTCTTCAGCAATCCTTCTGCGTACAAGGAGCCATTAGCCCGTTATTCTCCAACTTTACTGCATGCCTTTCTGTGAGAGGAGGGCTTCAAATGCTTTCCGATTCCTGGCGGCTATATGACTCCATTTCCGGGTACCTATGAGGCCGACACAATCGCTGCCAGAGCTCAGCTGAGAATCATGAAGACTGGTCCGGGTTCAAGAGCTGGCTTGCGCCAGATTTTCGAGCTCCGTCGAGGGTTGCCAGGTTGTCCTGCCGAGCTTCGTCAGGCCACGGGGTTGAGAAAGTCCGCGTCACCTCCGCGAACAAGCTTGGAGCTCTGTTGCCATTTACATCATGAGTCGTGCCGAAAATTGAGACATTGGACAGATACACGATGATACAAGAATGAGCAACATTTGTGGCTGATTTGCCAGCTCGCCAGCTTTCTAGCTGACCCAACCATTCGTATTTGTGCTTGCTTCTGTGTGTCTCTATTCGTGCATCGATTTGTCTCGCTGTGTTTATCCATGTTTCTCCATCAATGTGTCCATGCTGTAGGTGTGCAATCATGTTGTGTGTACCTATGTACACACGCACACATAGAAGCAAGTCAGTGCGTGTTGGACGCAGATGCGTGACAGGTATGTGCAGCATGTATGCACGCAGTGTAGTGCAATACACTGTAATGGAATGTACTCGAATGGTGCAAGGTGGGGTAAGGTAATGCGATGTCATGCAATGTAATCTAATTTGATGTAATGTAATGTAATATACAGCAATGTACTGTAGTATGCACCTTGACGAGGCACTTGTGCGTGGTTGCCGTGCTTTTGTGTTTTGCGTTTGTTTGTAGGAGTGACTGCAGAGGTTTCAGGTGCAAGGTGTTGTTGCCAATCAGGTTTGTTGCCAGTTTGCACGTACCTCGAAATGAGCGCGAGTGAGTCGACCCCAGCATGGGCGGGATCGAGATCGCAGGGGGACAGGGGGAGAGGATCTTTGTCCAACGAAACTCACCACTTTCTCCAGGCAAACATACCTGCTGTCGACCTGCGCCTGGGTCCTGAGAAACGGCTGGCGTGTCCTCGTTTCCATTCTCATCTTTCTCTCATCTGCTGTGTGGTTCACGTGGGTCTTACACAGCGAGGGCAATACCCATACCGTCATGTATCAATTCATCTTGGTTTTGTATGCCATTCACTATGTCTGGAATACTTGGTCCCGTCATCACCAACATCGTCAATGAGCGCAACCAGTGTTTTTCTGCAGTGCAAGTGGTTTGAGACTTGAGATGCATTGGTGTCAAGTTTGTGTGTGTGTGTGCGCGCGTGCGTACGTATGTGTGCGTGTGTATGTGTGCATGCATGTATGTATGCATGTTTGAACTTGTAGGTCCGTCTGTCCGTCTGTCTGTCTGTCTGTTTCTATGTCTGTATGTGTGCATGCATACACGATAACATGTGGCATGTATAAATGTGTGCATGCATGTGGTTTCCTGCAAACGCAAGCCTGAGTGTATCAATGCGGGAAGGAGTTCATCTCTTTGAGTTTCCAAAAAAGTCACTATGCATGCTCTATGATGCCGCGGCTTATGACGGTGGGTGAGAATTGATACAATCGCTTACTGGCCGTGTTGGTGCCAGCGTTCTGTTTACTTCAACAACCGCTACGTGCCACAATTTTAGGGACAACTTGCAAGTGCGAATTGGGGGTTCAATCGCGCAATCCAAGCTCCTTGGGAACCTTAGCAGCATTGCAATTCAAATTGCATTAGGGTTTTTCCCGCTGCCCTTGATGGCAGGTGCATTTGTGTTGGCATTCCTTCAGGGTTGCTGTCAGTGTTTGCAGTTGTAGTTCGCTGTGCGAAGGTTCTTGTCGTGATGCAAGCTTGAGCAACGCTGGCCTTGCCGCAGCCAGCCCTATGGCTCTTACTCGACAAATTTATCACCGTTAGCGTACTGATCAGGCGGGCATCGCTTGCGGTGCTTGTGATCCAGGCCGAGGTTCCTGTTAGACCAACAACGGGAACTGCAAGTCGGGTCATGCTGGCGCCTCTGGCGCTGCTGGGGGCTCTGCTATTGCCAGTGGATGCGGTATGCCGAAATGGTTGCTCCGGTCATGGATCCTGTGGTCTGCTCGGGACATGCATCTGTGAAGGCACCTGGGCAGGACGTGACTGCAGCTTCCAGCTTTCGATGGACGCCGAAGTGTCAGACAAAGACTTGGCGACAAACTCGTTGGATTCGGACCAAGCGGTTCTGTCGTCCACCGGGGGACGAGCCGAAGTGAAGTTCAACGATGCGGTGGCGAAGAACTTTGCGCAGTCACGACGAGCGGCAGAAAGCGCGTGGGCAACCGCAGACAAGCACGGATCCCAGACTGTATAGGATTCAGATGCCTGTGCCGTCTGACTGCAGAACTGTAGGCTGTTTGCGGCAGCGAAGATGGAGAATGAGCGTGAAGCATCAGAAACACTTGCACGTGCCGTCGGAAAGGCCCGTAGCAAGAAGGAGCCCACGCTTCGTGCAGTGTCCGACATGCCGACATGGTCACACCGTCGGAGTCTACGCTCGTCCCTGTAGGATGCAATCCCTGGTCACGAATTCCGTGGATTGCAGGCTCGGCCGAGCTTATGTCACCTGTCACATGCACGGCTGGTGTGCCGATGTGGTCTGCAGGCATCGTCTACAGCCTCGATCCCAGAGAAACTAGACTGTCCGACATGCCTTTCATGTTGAGCATTGTTGGGTCGGGTTTTTGGCAGGCTGGAACCCGGAGCTGCAGCCTGGACTGCAGCAGCCAGGGCATTTGCTTGGCTGGCAAGTGTCTCTGCAGACAGGGCTACTATGGCCAATCTTGCAGCCCGACTGGAGATGAGGAAGAAAGTTCAGCTCCAAACTTTCTCTGGACGTTCTCTGCAGGTGAGCATAAGCGGTGCCTCAATGACTGCAGCGGAAACGGACAGTGCCATGTAGGCCCAGCTACGCGAATCCGCTGCAACGATCAAAGGTTGCTGCACTCTTCGGAACGGTGCAGGTCGATGTCTGTGCTCGGAGAAGTTCGGTGGAGAGGCATCTGGAGAACAATTTTGAGATAAGTCCTCGTTTGTCACGAAGCTCTGGTGGGGGAGCTTGCAGCAGTTCTCGTCCGCACATATGCTGTGACTAATTTCAAAACATCGTGCGTGTCATTCCTGGATCGTTCACCCCAGAATGCTGGAGGGATGTGTGGGATGCAGTGGCGGGGAGTGTGTGACATTCGGAAACCAGCTGCAGGATTGCTCTCAACTCCTGGAAAAGCCCTTTTCGTTGGCCTCGATCCTCAGCCGAGGTCGATCAAAGCAGAGTACAGATGTCGCCTTGTTGATGTTGTATCGTGTTGCTTGTGCAGGTCTGGCAGCTGAGAAAGAGGAGCTTGCAAGGCAGAGTGAGGTGAAGCAGAAGAAGGCGACTTCCAGCTTGTTCCGATCGCTTTGTCTCAGCAGGCTTTTGAGCTGCAGGCTTGTCCGCTGAACTGCGACAACCGCGGAGACTGCCGTGAGGGTACATGCATCTGCCACGACGGTTGGACGGGACCGGCATGTCAGGACTTGGGTCGGCCTTTGTGTGTGTGTGTGCTTGAAGGAGTTCTTCATGTCGTGACTTGCGTGCGTGAGGACTACCTTCAACCTTTTTCCAAGCCGAGACTCGACCTCACGCAGGCCAGCAGCGACCAACTCCGTGTTTGTCCCTGTCCCCCATTTGGGTTTTGCAGGCCGAAAGTAAGATGCTACATTAGTTGGAGCTCAGTCATATTCTGGGCTTGAGGCTGCGAGCCACACACACGTCAATGTGGGGTTTTCTGACTTCACTGACCGTCACATTTTCGAGCCATTGTCCAGTGGGGCCCTGGCAGATCGAATCGCACTGAACACCTTGAAGTGCAAGAGAGACTGCTTTTCAAGATCTTTAAGGTCCTGGGAGGAGAGGAAGGACTTATTGCGGGCTTTAGAGGCTGGCTGCAGGAAGTGGGCTTGTCTGCCCGCTTCCTGTTGCTGTGGTTGCATTCTCCCGGATGCTGCTTCCTCCATGGCCATGATAGAAAAATTGAAGCTCGCAAGACAACTGTGGAGTTTGTTGCGCTCTGGACATGTCGGTGAAATATCAGATCTTGTCACAACGCCGTGCTTGTGTGTTTTCGGGTGCTGCCTGTTGTGAATCCGTCCTTGTCTCTTTGCCCAAAATTGTTCTAGGCAGGCTGCGCCCTTAAAGTCGTTGTAGTCCCTATGGGCAGGATATCTGGTACAGTGCAGTCGACTTGTGGAGTCGGCATTCCTCCTTCCAGACATCCAGGCATACACGAGAAGCTGCGCAGACCCGACCTGCTCCGGCAAAGGTGTGTGCCGGCGAGTGCCCAAGACCATATCATGACGGATGCAAATCCTGCCATACCTGCTGGCTTCGAGGCTCGGCCAGTGCAAATGTCAAGAAGGTTTTCGTGGAGAGGCCGTTTTGGAAGTCCGGATGAGCGCTGCGAATGTGCTTCTTAGGACTTAGCAGCCCGACAGCCGGAATGTGTCCAGGCATGTGAGCTGATGGGTACCTCCGCGGCTAAGTCTGCGCCTTTGCAGCTGCAGCTTCAGCAGGCTAAACCGGGGGGATGTCAAAGTTGGTAATGAACTGTTCTGTTTCTTGATCGTCCATATGCCGAGCTTCTTTATAGATCTTTCATGTCATGCTGGCACTTGTATCTCACATCCGGTGTCACTGCAATGTGTGTTTTCTGCTGAGATACGACTTGTCATGTGTCCGTTTTAGCAGGTCGTCTCCGAGAATAGACAATGCGGCTCTCGATGGAGTATTCGGGTCGGGTGTGTACCCGAGGTGTTGCAGAAGATGCGTGCAAACGGTTGGTTGATGTTGGATGCATGCTCAGACATTGTACTTCAGCAGAAGCCGCAACCCGAGTGCATCCTGTCTTCGTCTATATATCAACATTCAGCCTGAGCACGGATGTGACAAGCACATTAGACATCTCCCCTCCCGCCCATTAGCTTTCCAGCTTGCAGGCCTCGGGTGAATCGTTTAGGTTCACTGACAGTAGGGCGGAGGCGTATGAGTTTGGCGTACAAGCTGCCAGGTCACCAAAGAGGACGAAGAGCTTGCTCTGATGTGTCCGGGAGGATGCAGTGGCCATGGCAAGTGCCAGGCAGCGAGGAGTTGAGAGTATGTTATTGGGTGCTTTGACGCCGAGTCTTTGAGCTGCTGCAGGGTAGCGAGGGCATGCGCAGACTGCCTGCAGTTCTTCGGTGTAGCATGAATCGGTTGGCACTGCCGCATTTGTGCCCTGTGCCCGTGACTTGTCAGGCAGGCATGTGCGAGTGCGAGGCTGGCTGGCAAGGCTCCAGCTGCACCATCAACGTGGATGCAACACTGACCAAGGACGAGGCGGAGCCGAGAATGCTGTTCGGTCTTCCTGTCCAGAGTCGTACATGGCCGAGGATGCTGACCTGACTGTCTCTGCGGCACAGATACCGGCTGCCGGATCCTGGATACCTTCTGCGCATGTCGCTTGATTGATTTACGAGATGGTGTTTTGACGGTGCCACCTGGGTGCGACGAGATTGGCCATCAACAACTAATTGCAGTGGGGGCTTCCTGAAGGCACCCGCAGGCAAAGCTCTTCGTGCAAGTCTGCAGCAGGTTCAGCAGGTGCGCGCAGCAGTGTGTGCTCCATCCCCTGACAGCTTGAAACTTCTGTAGCTTCGGCTCGCATGGGGAAAGCTTCTGCCCAATCGCAGGAATCTGCGCAGGCATCTCGCTCGGCACTTCATTGGCGCCGCGCATTGTATGATTATTCTGTTCCTGGTGCCCATGCCCATGTACTCTCTGAGGTATCGACCATGAATTCTTGGCTCAAGGCTGCGAGTTCGGCAAGCACTGACCGCACTGCTCAGACCCTCAGACCCGAGTGCAAACATGGTTTCTGGGGCAGGGCGGGACAGACAGCACGAATCTGTCTTCGCACAGCCCTGCCTGCGAGGTTGATCGGCTGGCAGCCTTGCTGAAAGGTGCAATTGCAGCACCGCAAGACTGAGATCGACATGAGGAGAAAAGAGTCGAATGTTTAATCGTGCCGGATCGAAGTCCAGCTCAAGCTGTCCGAAGTTGTCGGGTCGCCCGTCGCACGAAATGGAACGGGAGGAAGGTCATCGCCCAGTTTCAAGAATTCACGGGCATCTCCTTGATGTCTTATGCTTGCAGGCCATGGAAGCCTTTGCCGTGTTGGAGAAGCTGGCACTGGATTTTGCCACGCAGGCCAGTGCAAGATGCCCTGAAGCTTAATCGTCTCCTCCTCCGGACGGAGACGATTCCATCCAGATTGCGTTACATTTGCTTTGGCCTTCAGAAGTTGCGCGACAGTCCTTAACGCTGTCGCCAGTGCAGTGCAGAGTCGCAACGAAAAGTAAACTTCCCTCTCTAGTTACGTTGGCATGTTGGCACGTCCTGCACTGGCACGCTACTCGAGACGACGTTTGGAGTGGACCATGGCCCAAGATAGCTGAAAGGGAAAGGGCCGAGCTCCTCAGTTTTCTAGCCTCGCTATGGCAGTTTGTTGTTCCTCGTGATCCTGGTGTTTGCAGAACTTCAGACACTTTGGTGTTGAGCGTTTATGCACGAGGTGCAGAAAAGACGAGCTTCAGTTGTCATGCCTGTGGGTCGCAACTGAATCAGATTGGTTGCGACATCGGCGTTGATCTGCAGAAGATGCCAAGCGACACCTCATCAACCATGCGGTGATCTGGCTGCACTACAAGCTGGGTTTAGCTGCGCTGAAGATGGCATTCATGTCACGGTAGTTTTGGCTTTCTATCGCCGAGGTGTATACACTACGATCGCCCTCTTGAGAGCAGGGGTGCTGCAGACTTGCCCAAGGACCGGTGAGACAGAAGGAGATTCAACCGCTAGCTGCTAGCTATCTGTGATTCATGCTCCAGGTGACCGGCCAACGTATAGCTATGGGAGCGGAGGTTGGGCAAGAGACCGTGCTTGTTTCTTTCCCAGAGGCGCTCAAGCAACGGAGTCAGAGCCTGGTCAGGTGCGGCTGGTAAATCTGCAAGGTGTTGAAGTCGCTCTGAATGGGCTCAAGGCAGGATGCCTGGCACAGGACGGCATTTGACGGCTTTGATGCGCGGCTGCAGGGCACGGTGACTGGTATGGACGAGGCTGGCTTCGAAGTGTCGCTGGCCGGGGCACCGGAGGCCAGCTCTGCCTCTCTGCTCGAGCTCCCGCCCCGTCCTCTTTTGTTTCACTTCGTTCACCAAAGCTTTTCCGGAGCTTGCGAGGGTTGTCTTTCATCAATTATAAACTTTGGGTCTGCAAGCACTCTTAGGGCGATCAAGTCTTATAACGTTTAAATCACTCCTTCATGTGGGGTTCCCCGCTACCCCCTTGTGGCCTGATTGGCATTCACTTGAAATCACTGTATTGAGAAGAGGCAAGGCAAGCATTCGAGACATGTGCTTGGTCAGGGAGTTTAGTGCAGATTTGTGCTTGACGGGTTTCATACAGCTTTCGGTTACAACAGGGACATTCTGCAGAGCTTGCAGGATTTGGAGAAAGTAGCGATCCAAAGGGCTGGATCATGTGGCTTTCGCAGCCACCTCTGAAGTCCGAAGATCTGATGCCGGTGCAGCCCACAAGTCCGATCAGTGAGAAAAGATCTGCGGACGAGGGAAGAGGTGCAGCTGACCCTGGCTGCAGCCAACCGGGACGACGGGTTATAGACTTGTTGTGGGAAGCGAGCAACTGACCAAAATCTGGCTTCTCGTGTGGCTCTTCTACACCGGCGGCGACAGCCCCACCTCCCAAAGGACGACTACACTCTGGGCTGCTTTGGAGCTGGATTTCGTATTCAACCTGCACCCAGGGCCCAGGGCAGCAAAATACTATCAAGGCTGGAGGCACAATGCCACAGATTTGCAGATACTTGGCCACATTTCGTTCTTTGGCATCGAAAATTCACACAACTACAGCGCCTGCAGCATGCAGTAAACATCGGTAAACAAACTCAATGACTTCAGACCTTGGTCCCGATGGGGTTCCAGTTCCTCCGCGCACCGAAAGAAGCGCAGACTTGCTGACGGTATGTCCAATTAGCACAGCGCTACAACAAGCATGGCGGTTCTGCTCATTGCCGGTAGTACCGTTCTTGTTGCGCAATTTGTTCCTGACCGTCATGCAGTGCTGTCCGTCCATATCCGCAGTCAAGCCTCTTCGATCCTGGAAGCAAAAGCACGAATGTCGGGGTTGTGTCAACACCTGCTTTGGCGAAGAACACTGAGCACAGAGCGCAGGATTCGGATTCTGCAGGGTCGTGAACTCACGCACAATCTGGCATCTATCCATGTCACGTCTTGCTAACTTGAGCTTGCAATTTTTGAGAGTGAAGCTGGCCAACCGCTGGGTCAAGTTCAAGTTCAGTTTCTTGTTGCACGGACTTCTCTGCAGGCGATTCTGAGTGCCAGAGGCGGCAAATCAATTACTGTTGGAATGGACACCCCGGCATGTGTTTTTTAGCGTGGTTTCCTTTAATCTCTCGTGTTGCGCCTACCAGATAGGACAAGCTTCGCATGCTTCGTCCTGATTCTCCTGGGATGCGCGGCGCTTGAATCGCGTGGTGTATGGAGGCGGCACAAGACGGTGTTTGAGCCAAGGTATCCAGCCCATACGGACTCATCCTTGATAACAGTCGCACCGAAGAGTTCTGCACCCGGGTTGGAGGTTCCTAGTGATTGCGACGGACCTTCTTTGTGCAATATCGGTGAGTTCGGCAGCAGGTGAAGGATCTCCAGACCGGCGAGTGGTTCAATGTCGAGGTTACCTGATGTTTGCATCGCATCCACGACTTCAATTCCAACATAAATTTGTTTACCGCACGAGGACTTGTTGAATGATGGTGAAGCACTTCTCTTTGTCGGAGACCCATTGGCCCCCGGCTGAGAGTCTCTGGTAGCAGCGCTCGCTGGTGCAGTCCGAGAATGATACCTGGACAGTTCTCGGTGCCAGGACTATGCTTCTGGCCACAGGTATCCTGCTTTGATGCACAGGCAAGACTGTGAGTGCTTGCCGTTGCTTTGGTAGAGGAAGGTTTCAGTGTCATAAGCTCTGAGAGGTCATTTGAGGCGGGTATTGTGCACTAATTGCGAGGTTGTATATAAGAAGTGATCGAGATTGTTCTTTGCAGTTGTGTGCACTTGACAGATGCAGAATCCTCACCGGGGCTGCGACTTGCGACAGGATTGTCCTTGATGCTGCCAGGGACTGGGTGTCGACGATCTTTCAAGATCGAGTTTTTTTGTGTACAAAGAAGTCTTGAGCTAGGGCATTTGAAAGTTGTTGAATCATTGATGCAACAATGCTTGGAGATGCTTCGAGAAGAATTTGTCCTGTGTCGGGGTTTCACGCAGCTCTCACAGGCCGGCTGTATGCAGAGGCAGTATTTGCCTCAGTTGTCATGGCCTGGCTGCTCAGAATATGCGGCCATATGCAGCCTATCAAGGCTCCGCTGCTTCATCGATGGAGGCAGCACGGGTACCTGCATGGGGTATAGAGCGTTGCTCCTCTTCTTCTGGTGTTCGCGCTCACGATGCTCTCCACATGCCAGCATCGCATCTCCACGCCTTTCTTCCTGTACCCTCGGGCCGATGCTGTGGAACTCTCAGCCCGTTGGCAAGGTGTGGGACCGGCTTTTGTTCTCAGGTTTTGTCTTCACAGCATGGGTGTTTCGTTGAAAGCCCTGCAAAAGTACACAGACGGGAACAGTTGAAGCACCAACTTTGCTCCACGGAAGTAAGCGGCTGCTCAGATGGATCATTGCCATTGTTGAGGCACCTGCTGGTATGAGAGGGGTGAAGCGAAACTGAGGTCTTGGCCCCAGGCTGGCTCCCGCGCTTGGCCCGCCGTGCTGCCATTAAGAATTTGGATCATCTGATGTCATTCCAGCTTCTCTAGACCGGAACCTCTTATGCGCTCCAGCATCTCCCACGCTCTCCTTGCCGCGCATCTCTCGCCATACTCATGAACAGCCGCATGCACAGATCTGCTTTGCCAGGTCTTTGAGGATTTGAACGGGAACGTAAACAAATGCCGCGATCGCTTTCCGTGGAAGGCCAATAGTTGTGACGCGGTGTGTTGTCCCGCATCGCTGCATCAGTCTATATAGGATCATATAGGATCCATAATCTTGTAGGTGTTTCGTTCGATCCCTGCGATCAATCTTGAAGCGCAGAAGCACACATGCTACTACAGCGACCTCGTGTACTCCGAGCAGAAAGATGCGACGCAATGACCGGCGAATCCTGCGCTGTGCTCAGTCGAGCACTTCCGGCATCACAGAGGCAGTGCTTCGGCTGGGGTCACTCAAAGTGAACGTCTGCATCAACTCCGCCAAAAGCTCGAAATGTACCAGTCTGAAATCATACTGTCAGGCCAGTGTTTGTCATTAAGCGGAGATGATGCTCTTGTTTTTGATCAACATGTGCAGTAGAGTGCTCGCGAGCGCACAATCTCAACAACACTTGAGATGACAAGTTTCAATGATGGAACTGGGATTGTGTCATGGTCACATGATGCAGAGAAGCTGCATTTGAACATGTCTGCATGCCATGTTTGCGTATTGACTGCATGGCAAGGTTTTGAAAGAAGTGCATCCGGCTCACTATGCAGGCGGGTCGAGAGGTATAGCAGGGCGCAAAGATTTTTTGAAACCCGCACACGGAAGCGGCGATGGTGCTGCGAAGGTCAGGGCCGAGCCATCGACGACAAGACAGACAAGGTCGAGGGCATGTGCGTTGTTGCCGTTGTGTCCGTGTGTCCGTGCTTTGCCTGTCCACTCACCCCACCCCACCCAACAAGCCCACAGCCCCACAACACCACGCCGCCACAACCACAACCCTTTCCTTCTGCTCCCTGCGTCTGCACCATCGGCACCGTCGCTTGCAGTTCAAGACAATTATGGAACTGCTTATGGGCCGTCCTGCGAGCAGGATCTGCGTGCGCTCTTCGGCCCTGAGCAGAGACGTCAAGCTTGACGTGGGCGAGCGTCGAGATGCGTCGAGCATGAGCCGCGACGGCAAGGTCTCAGTTCTCAGATCGTCAAGACGACTTCGCTGCAAGAGCATGGAGGGATATTGAGGGCATAGCACCCCCTCTGACCCATCACATCTTCGCCACCATCATCATCGCCGTCATCACTACCATCGCCATCGTGACCATCAGCACCAGCATCATCACCATGAGAATTCTCATCATTGCATACTTACAATATCGCAAGATTCAGAAGACTTGGGCAGGTTACACTCATAGATGAGGAACATCGCCACCCGACTTCAATCCAGCATGAACATCAGCTGTTTGTTGTTACCATAGCTGCCACCATGTTGGCGAACAGGTGATCCAGTGAATCTAGTGGTTGGCCATGGAGCAGCTTACCTGCGGACTACGCTCTGCAGCCAGAAAAGCCATTGCTCACTGCCAGCACTGCCGTGGCACTGCCATGTAGCTCGACGCACTGTCACTTTCTTGAGAGGAAAGGGCGAAGGAAAGAGCGGTGGGAAGACTGGAAAGGGCGAAGCTCGCAAAGGATCCGGGCACGAAGGTCTGTTCCCAAGGCGTTTTCAATGCGCCCGTGACATAGTTTTTGTTCGCGCCGTTGTGCTGCGCCTCTTGGCTTGTTCTCAGGTGGTAAGGGCGGAAAAGGCGGTAAAGCTGGGAAAGCAGCGGCTTCCAAGGCAACTCGCCGTCGAAATGAGAGGCTGGAAACGCTGGTCAACTTCATTCCATCAGGTTCCACAAGTCCGCAAACCGCAGCTCGACGACAGCGACAGCGACGAGGAAGAGGAAGAAGAGGATGAAGTGCAGACAAAGAAGGCCATGTTCGGAGTACGGCTTCCCGAGCAGATCGGCTCCAGCCTAGCCAGCTCGGCCAAGGCACCTGCTGCTTCAAAAGGCCAGCCGCAGGAGCATTGAGAAAGTTGTAGGGGTGGCATGTCGAATGTCGACGGGACAACATCAACCTGAATGGACAAGGAGGCTTTATCGGAAGAGATGAAGCAGATGGCGGCTCTCGGGTTGCCGGTGAGCTTTACAGCCAGTCAGAACGCAGGAGAAGCCCTTGAGTGCTCGACCCATTTGCCTGTAATTGCATTACATGCAGACTGCCTGACTCGCAGCTCGATTTGTTGCCTGCTGCATTTCAACTTTGACGAAGGAGGAGACGATTTGGAAGAAGAGGACTGCACACATAACAACACTCTTAGCCACCTCGTTGGCCCATAGCTAACATCACAGCGCCGCCTGTACTCACTGCACCAGTGCCAGCGACTGTGAGACTAGGAGGAAGAGGAGGAGGGAGACGATGACTGAGGTAGGATGAGCTCAAGCTCAACATGCACAGATGTGCTTGCGCCTGTGCGGCAAGAAAAGAGATTTGTGCAATACTTATGTTGAGCTCACTTAAAGTATCTACGACAATCGAAGTAGCGAAGTTGGGCAGATCTTCATGACGGGGAAGCAACCGTACCTTTTGAGCACCTTTAGGCTCCAATCATTGCCCCAAAGCGAAAAACATCGCCCACGGCATGTGTAGAACCCACACAACTCGGCACTGCACGTTTATCCACTGCAGACAGCACACAGTTCTGAACACCTTCCAATTTCGCGCTGCGGACATGTCTGCATCGCAGATCCAGGACGCCTCGGTCTCAGCCGCTCCGATATCCTTGAGCTTTCTCGGCTGCAGGAGCTGTTCAAAAAGTTCGACAAAGATGGGAATGGAAGGCATATGGGACATGAGCAATGTTGAATGCTTCGCACTGTAGCGACTGTCTACTCTTTTACAAGGATATCAGCATCCGAGCTGCAGAATGTGCTCACATGGATCAACAAGGACATCACCGTGGCTGAAATCGGGCAAATCCTTCGTGAAGTCGACACCAACAATGATGGTACCTTGATGAAGATACAACATCCTTGTGCCAGCAGTTGCTCAGACATCTTGAAGGTTCTATACTCGAGGGTATGTCTTTGCGTACGCATGCATATATATATATATATACATACACATACACAATGCCTACAGCGATTGTCAGTCTCATGTACCGGAGCATGTGCTGTTGCAACACACTTGATCGATCAATCGGCCCGCTGTATGCAGTATGCACACAGCTTGTGAGCATGCGATGGTATTTGCATTTCGGAACCGGGCCTGGCACGCAGCCAAGCTGCTGCAAAGCATCTACCAGTTGAGTGTCCACACTGGCGTTTGGCATTTAGGAATTATCAAGCCTTGTGTCCAAGCTTTTACGAAACGTCAGCCGGTTAAGCGTCCACGCTAGGTCACAGCAATTCCACATCGGACCTGGCACGCTTCCGAGCGCCAGGGAAACATCTGAAGGTTAAGCGTCCGCACTGGGGTTCTTTTCGGAGCCGTGCTACAACATATCAACTGGCTGAATGTTGACATCGTTTGCATAGTTTGGGTGTACACTGAAGTCGCAAACTTGGCGTTTGTCCCGACTGTCTATATCTTGTGTAATTCCACCGGCCGCTGATGTGCATTTGTGGTGTCATGTGTTCTCAGGGCCTGTTTTTGTGCAAGTGTGTGTCTGTCAGGGCCTCCAAATCACTTGTGCTGGTGGTTTGGGATTACGGCTGCCGTGGCACCACACTTAATGCACGCACGCCGGTTGCTGCACTTTGCTGCACTGAGGTGCGATTGATTACAATGAGTTCGTGGCTTGGACACAGGGCGGAAAGAAAACCCTCGCCAAGAAGAAGCAGACGTCCCTTGTGCCCGATTTGCAAGCCGCGCTGGAACGAAGCCAATCAGAGGCTGCAGCCGTGGCAGCAATCCCATTTGATGCTGTCATGGCTGTTACCTATACAGGCAGCGAAGACATGAAAATGCTTATTAGTCGCGAAGCTGTGCTGTCTCCCCTCGGTGGAGCTGAGTGCCACTTTCCTCGACAGGCGAGATCAAACAGTTCGACAAAAGCGGTAGCGTTCTGGAGGCGATGGGGGTGCGGACACCGCACAACCAGAGCTCCTTGAACCGCAGACAGATGTGCAGAGAAGTTTGGTGCATCTCGTGATTTCTTGCAGCTGACATGCTCCGTTGAAGTTGAAGCTGAGGATATACCAGTGTCGAGGATGCCATGCTCTTAGCCAAGACCTGGTGTGTTGCAAGCAGCTGTGGCGGTGGTTTGGCGCTGAGGATATCAGGCACTTGGAGAAGGTGAAGGCCGGGGCATCCGGAGTGGGGGGCCTGTTACGCGACAGCTTGTTACGGCTGGCAGAGGACCCGCATAAGCTGAACCTCAATTGCTTCGCTGTGGATTGGTCCTCGAGGCTTGCACCGGCTTTGCTTGCCATGTCAGATGAGCAGACTGCCAGATCTGCTGTGAGGAATGTGGTGACCGCATCAGCTGACCACACGCTCAAGATGTGGAATTTTTACGGCAATGTGCTTCGGACCTATGCTGGACATCCATCAGAAGTCCTGCTACTTAGATGCAGCAACAGTCCGACACTAGTGAATGACACGGATGCGATCACAGCACTTGTGGGAGTCACATGCTAGCTCAGTGTTAGCTTGCATCCAGTTACAGGTGCGTTGACGTTGACTGGAAAAATCATCGCATGATCAGCGGGAGCTTGGGATCCGACTTGAAGATGTGGAGACTGGACAGCTCGACTCCGCTGCGTTCCTTCGCTGGATCAGGCGCTGGCGCAAGACAGTTTTGAGCAAGCCATTTGCGAGAAAAACTATCCGCAAGAACGGACACTAGCAATCGGACATGTGTTGTTATCGAAAGCAGCTAGAAATATCAAAGTCGGTACAGGGTCGAATCTGAAGGCGGCAGAATTGAAACATCCCAGTGCCTAGAAGTGCCATGCTCAAATCGACGACTCGATCGGCGCAGGACCCGGTGGAGTCGGATGCCTCGTTGTTAATTGGAAGATGCACCGGGCAGCTTGTGGCTGTGGCAAGCTGATCGAACTGCATCCTGGCTGCAACGTCCAAATTGTCCAGACATAATGCTATGTCACAAGGGAGGTGCTTCTCTCGTACGAACGTGATAGGTGGGACATATCTTCCAAAAGCAACAGTGCCGAAATTCCGGCACAGCAGATGGCTACATTCACGGGGCACTCTGCTCCGGTACTTTCGCTTCAAGTCGATTGGGCCGAGCAGATCATGGTCTCTGCTTCCGCGGTTGCAACCTCAGTCGACTGTCAGCCCGAAAGCTGCATTTTCGGGCCCGGCCTCTGTCTGTAGCTTCACGACTTGCACATGTTTTGACACAGCGTGTTGGTTCCGGACAGCATAGTTGCAGCATCTCATCCTCAATGCGACAGCGCAGCGCTGCAAGCAGTAGCCAAAGAGAGTTTCACACCTTTGCACATCATCCTTGCCGGCTTGCCCGTCATTTTGAGGATTCGTGAGAGTCAGGAGATGTCAGGAGTCAGAACCCATCTTGAACGCAAATACAGGGCATGGGCTTCGCCCCAAGTCCAACAGCAAAAGAAACCGGCGGAGGCTGACGAGATTTTTTGCTCGTTTGCTCTGCGTCTGCAGCTGCGGCTGCCAATCAGATGTTTTTTCACAGTGCGTATTGCAGATCAAGCCCGGCTCATACCGGTTCCAGAAAATTCCAGAAAGACACAGATGCACTTCGCCAAAATTTTGAGAGCCTTTCATTGAGTGTACCAGATGTCAATTGACTCACAGATTCAGAACTAAAGTTCCTTTGCCTGAAACTGTTCAAGAGGCAGGGCAGCGCAGGAGCAATCCAGATTGGTGGTCCCAAGGCTGTGCCTGTCGGGGAAGGGCCCCGACCAAGTGAATCAAATTCGGATGGAGGTGTGGCGGTTCGGTCTACATTTTCGGCATTTTCGCGTGTCTGGTTCTTTGTGTTGTTTATCGTGAACGGAGTGGAGAGATCTGCCTTTTGTAGGTGCACCTCTGCGAAAGTACAATCTAAGAATATCCAAGATGCCTATCCTGCACCACCCACATTCTTCTCTACTCGGACATGAATAGAAGCTAAGCCGGTCCGGAAGACTGTGCAAGTTTTGCGCGTCCGCAAAAAACGCAGTATGACTCAAAGTCCTGAACGCTTCTATGGCGTCCAAGGTTTGTCCTTATGCAAACAGTGCACATAGCAACGAAGCACACAAGAAGGAAGCCAATTCGAGGACATCCTGCACCTCGGTGCATCAGAACGAGATCTAGGGCCTTTATGGCGACAGGCGAAAGCGAGGTCGATCTCATCGCCTAAGGGCTTAAAGTGTCTCCACCTCCACCCGGGCAGCGCCTGCCGCCGCTGTCGGGCGAGATTTATCTTGCTGCTTGCTCCTGTCGCACTTGACCTCGTTTGCACTGTTATGTTAGACCGCAACGTCAATCCGAGGATAAAACTTTGCGGAGGTGGAATCTCCGAGATGCGGTACTTCTCGAGACCTTCCCAGTAGGAGATGCACAAATCAGGTGCTGCTGGGGATTGCCGGGGGCTTTCAAGTTGATCATGCTTCATGTTGCTGTCAGTAATGTGACAGGTGCCTCTCAAGCCCGTCCAGTCCAGCTGTATCAGTGCTGGCCGGCGACGAGAAAGGCCACATTCAGATTTGGGACACCAAGTCCGGAAAGGTTGAGAGGAAGATGTCTGCCCACACCGCCCGGGGCTTATTTATCCTTCTATGGAACCAGTGGTCAGACATCTCCACTGCGCCACAAACATTCACGGCTCTGCACAGGGGTTTCTGGCTCTAACGCCGCAAAAGACCCACCAACTTATATATGTAAAATCAAAATCATTACTCGACTGGGCCATATGTGTCTGTCCAAGGACGGCGTGCTGTGCATCTCCCAGGCCCACACAGGCGAGAAAGCCTTGACATTGGGCTTCTGGGATGTGCATCATGACTGACGTCATGTGTGATGTTGCAAACATGACAACCTTAATTTCCTGCCATCGGTTATTATTTGTCGATGATGGTAACCCAGACATGCGAAGGCCCACAACGCTTGGGTTTCATGCTATCAGAGGCTGTGAGGACATGTCAAGACTTTCTGTCGTGTTCAGTTGTGCAGTCAGCGGGGCAACTCTCGAGCTTCCGCGAGCCGAGCCAGCAGGATTTTAGCAGCGCAGGCCCCCACCGCTGGAGGGCCCCACTCTGCAGCAGACCGGCGCCTTTCGGGAGCGGAAACGCGTACCTTCACGATTTTTCCAAACCGTCGTGCTGTTTGCGAAAGCTGGCCGAGCATGGCTTGAGTTTAGTCTTGCTTTTAGCCGGGAGGCAGTCCAGGGCCAGAAACCATCGTATTATTTATGGTAAATATCAATTTGGGTGGGAGGGGTTGGGGGGGGGGTGTAAATTGAACGGATCACACGAGTTCAGTGGTGGTGGTAGTGGTAGTGGTAGTGGCAGTAGTAGTAGTAGTCGTCGTCGTCGTAGTCGTAGTAGTCGTAGTAGTCGTAGTAGTCGTAGTGGTAGTGGTAGTGGTAGTGGTAGTAGTAGTAGTAGTCGTCGTCGTAGTAGTAGTAGTAGTCGTAGTAGTCGTAGTAGCAGTAGTAGTAGCAGTAGTAGTAGTAGTCGTCGTAGTGGTAGTAGTAGTAGTAGTAGTAGTAGTAGTCGTAGTAGTAGTAGTAGTAGAAGTAGTAGTGGAAGTAGTAGTAGTAGTAGCAGTAGTCGTAGTAGTAGTAGTAGTAGTAGCAGTAGCAGTAGTAGTAGTAGTACCCGGCCTTGAAAAGCAGTAGTGCTAGTCCGCCGCCTGCCCCTCTCAGACCCCTCTCAAGTAGTACGTAGTAATGGCCGGGCTCCTTCAAAATAGTAGTAACCCTGGGCCTCTTGGTGCTTTAAAGCCAGCGAAGAGGGTCACAGCAGGAGGCTGGCGGCTACTACTGCTGCTACTGCTACTACTACTACTACTACTATAATACGGCGACGACGACTACTACTGTCTTCCCGCGGATAAGAGCCCGCTGCCCAGCCGGGCTGGTTTTCACCGGACAAAACTACCGCCGAGCTTTCGTTCTCCATGCCTCCTGCCCTCAAGTCCAAGAAGAAAAAACCCCTCATGTCGGCAAAGGCTTGAAGCAAAATGGAGTTGCCAAAGCATGTAGCATGCAAGAGTGTGGTGATAATACTTTCGTGAAAGGTGCTAGCTGTTGGATCTGCTCCTTGCGTGCCATTGCTGCTGGTATCTATTTTCTCCCCAGTCGACAACAGCTCAAACGGCAGCAGCTGAACAAACTTCACAACAGTTCCTCGAAGTGCATGATCTTGCAGCTTTGTTGCCGTGCGTTGGTGTGCACTCGCGAGTTGCCCAGTGCAGGCTTCGCCGTGAGTGGCGCGCAAGATGGCAGGATTTGCTACTGGCGGCTGGAAGATGGTGCTTGCTTGCGATCCGTTGAGGTTTCAGAAGTTTCTGCAGGCCTGACCGATCTGGTTGGCAACACTTTTGGCGGAGTTTGTCAACTTTGCTTTTGGCAGCTTCTTTTGTACAGGCTTCATCGAATCCAGCTACGGTTCGTGCAGTGCTAATGTTTGGACACCCACACCCCCCCACACCCCCACACCC
>BGNK01006106.1:0-30630 GCA_003297005.1 Symbiodinium sp. clade A Y106
TTCACGTTCGACGTGAGGTCCACATCCTCTATCTCTTAAGGACTACTGAAATCAATCTAACATTTCAACAAGACGTGTCAGTCAACTCATTCAGGTTCGACGTGAGCACACAGTCAACGACAACACTGTGCCCTCCCAATCAAAAACCAACTTTTTTCTAGGGAAAACCAAAAAAACCATCAATTGAGACACTATGCGGCCAGACACCAAAAATATGTTTTTTTTGGTTTTCCCTAGGAAAAAGATGGTTTTGGACAGGAAAACCAACTTTTTCCTAGGAAAAAGATGGTTTTGGACAGGAAAACCAACTTTTTCCTAGGAAAAAAATGGTTTGGGCGTGAAAAACCAACTTTTTCCTAGGAAAAAGATGGTTTGGGGAAGGGAAACCATCTTTTTCCCTAGGGAAAACCAAAAAAACAAAAAAAAACATCTTTTGAGACACTATGCGGCCAGACACCAAAAAGATTGTTTTTTTTGGTTTTCCCTAGGAAAAAGATGGTTTTGGACAGGAAAACCAACTTTTTCCTCGGAGAAAGATGGTTTGGGCGTGAAAAACCAACTTTTTCCTAGGAAAAAGATGGTTTTGGCGCGAAAAAACAACTTTTTCCTAGGGAAAACCAAAAAAACCATCTTTTTGGTGTCTGGCCGCGTAGTGTCTCAACCGATGGTTTTTTTGGTTTTCCCTAGGAAAAAGTTGGTTTTCCTTCCCAAAAGCATCTTTTTCCTAGGAAAAAGTTGGTCTTCCTGTCCAAAACCATCTTTTTCCTAGGGAAAACCAAAAAAACCATCTTTTTGGTGTCTGGCCGCCTAGTGTCTCAAAAACATGTTTTTTTGGTTTTTTTGGTTTTCCCTAGGGAAAAAGTTGGGTTTCCTTCTCAAAGCCATCTTTTTCCAAAAGTTGGTTTTTCACGCCAAAACCACCTTTTTCCTGAGAAATCTCGGTATTTCACTCCAAGACCAAGCTTTTCCTAGCAAAGAGTGTGCATTTCTTTTGTTGTTGCACGCGTTACGAATTAGTGCTGTCAATATAAGGTTCCAGTGTCATCACTATTGCGATTCGAGTCCGCTTAGCGTCAGTACTATACAATAGACCGGGTAATAACCAGGACATTATTCGGATCNAATTAGTGCTGTCAATATAAGGTTCCAGTGTCATCACTATTGCGATTCGAGTCCGCTTAGCGTCAGTACTATACAATAGACCGGGTAATAACCAGGACATTATTCGGATCAGTTTTGGGTCAGACCAGGACCCAGGATTTCAGGGTTCTCACAGCTACCACTACGATTTCTTCCAGCTGATTATGGTTGCAAATTCAAAAACGAAACATTGGGGTCAGATTATGGGTGGTATAAANTCTCACAGCTACCACTACGATTTCTTCCAGCTGATTATGGTTGCAAATTCAAAAACGAAACATTGGGGTCAGATTATGGGTGGTATAAAGATTACTATAGATGACCTTGGGGCTGCTGTCAAGGCGAATATTACGGCCACCTTTGACATAACTGCGAATGACAAGGATAGGGTTGGGGCTGATGTTGCTCGGAATCCGGAATCAATTAACTTTTCTCGTCATTATGCTGGTATCTAGCANGTGTACTTACAGGTATACGGGCAAGTCTGGCAGCAAGTCCGACATGATCGATCATATAGCACAATGAGAAGGGTATGCCATATACAATATAAATGTTGGTGTAAACAAACAAATGATCCAAAAAAACCTAAAGGCCATCATTTGGGCAACGCCAGAGCGAACACGGCAAGGATCGTGGTTCTTAGTGCAGTTCGTTTTGTGTAGTATAAAAATAGCATGAGTATGACGTCTATTGTTGAAGTAACTGTTTGGGCAGTATTTGGCTTACTTGTATGAATATAATANATCGTGGTTCTTAGTGCAGTTCGTTTTGTGTAGTATAAAAATAGCATGAGTATGACGTCTATTGTTGAAGTAACTGTTTGGGCAGTATTTGGCTTACTTGTATGAATATAATAGGAACTTGTATTGGGGATGCCATGACTTTAAACTTCGGGACTTCGGGGTCTAGAATAGAAAGCTCATGTTGCGGATACCGCAGCTACATCTGGATTGATTGACCTGTTGGTGAGGCCACTCGTCTGGGTTTCTGTTCAGGGAAGTATCCGGTACAGTACGAAGGCTACCAATGGGAACAGCTTATGGGTGATCTTAAGATCGATCTTAAGTTTCCGAGTAAGGCGCATTTTGAGTCAGATNAGATCCAATACTGGGGTGGTCAAGGGGACTGCAAAATCCTTACTATCGGGGGGGCCAATCAGGCTGATGTATTTATGTTATTGTCTTAACCTTCAGATCGAGGGTAGTAGTATGGGGATTTAGAATGGGGTTATTAGTCGACATAGCATTTTGATCCATACGAACTAAGACGTTGATCTATACGGCATCTATTTTGGGTGAAAAAGAACAGCATACTACTGTCATCATGGGGGCCAATGTAAGGTTTAACCGCAGGGTAGATAGGGATGCTGTTGTTTAGGAACAGGAGTCAATCAAGGCCCCTGTCACTCATATGTATTGCTGGGGCTTTGATCTGAGACTACAGTGAAGGCTATTTTGGGTTTGCTACTCACGCCCATATTTATCTNTTGCTGGGGCTTTGATCTGAGACTACAGTGAAGGCTATTTTGGGTTTGCTACTCACGCCCATATTTATCTTCCGGTATTCAGACAGAAACTTTCATCGTTTATCATCTCTCGGAGTATCCGCGTGAAGCGTCGCAACGAATTGAACATGAAGCCGGCTGCCGTCATACATATGCTCCCCCCTCGGAACTTCAAAATTGGATCATACACCAGAAGCCCACACGTAGGAGGATTGGCGACGGTATCGCGGCACCCCGCGGTAGTTCATGCGGGGCGGGGGGGTTAGCATATATATATATATACTTATAATTACATAAAAAAATTATATATAGCAATAATAATATCCTACGACAAGGAAGACTTGCCGAAACCAGCCTTCAGACTCTGGCTCGGCACCGTCTCCACCTGCACGCGCCTTTGCATGGGCATGGGGGCTCCCACTACCTCCGTCCGTAAATGACCCAAGGCTTCCAGGGACCCTATGATTGGGTCCTTAAGGGGTCTACAATAGGGCCCTAATTATAAGGTCCTTGGAAGCATAGGGTGAGCAAATGCACAGATGCGTGATCTTTATCCTTATTCACTTGGTGGTGTATATCACTGTGGCGGAGGTTTAGAATCACCGGAAGATCACCTGGCTCGGCACAAAGTCCGAGACCGTTGGGATCTAATGTGACGTAATTAAATCGGGAACTGCCACAGGCATCTAAAACTCACCGTTTATGTAAGGTCGAGGGCCAGCTTCCTGCACTACACATCCAAGAATCGACCCTCCACCCTCTAATACCCTTACCTGCGTGCCGGGGTGCTCTGTGCGAAAGGTGATGTGGCTTAAGAGCCAGGGGTCCTCGTCCTTGTCACTGTCCACCTTTGGCTACAAATTTTGGGTGGCTAAGCTTTCAAGAGTTTGGGCAGGGATTCAGGGCCGTTTCGGGGTTTCCTTTTGCATTTTGGTGAGAGGGGTTCTCCGGTTCAGGGTCCGCCTGCACGGCCCGCAGTTGGACCTCCACATTCTAGTGTGTTTCTGGGGGTGTTCTGGTTTCTGTCACCATCAGGAAGGGGTTCCCGAAGCCTCGAAACATAGACTTGGAAATGCACAGAAGCAGCAGGACAGTGATGATGATGACGACAATGCACATGCTGATAGTGATCGGCACAGTCTCATGCAGCAAAAGCAATGGTAATGGCGCTGCTGCCCCAGTCTCAAGGCGAACCTGCAGCCTCGTCCAATCGGGATCACTTGCAGGTTGAACAGTTCCCAACTTTCGGAAATCCTGGTTGCCGGAGTTAGGCAGAAAAGAACGCGAGCCCAACAGAAAGAGCTATTTAGACTCTCTTGTCCTGGTCGGAAACACCCCAATCTCTTTGCGAGCTAGATTCCCGGATGGCCGCGGCAATGGATATGGGTTTTTTGAAATTTTTGGGGTTGCGCAGGTGGCACACATCGTAGCCCACCACACCCACACGAATGTCCTGCACGCCAGGGTATTGGGACACAAGATGGCGCAAGATCAGTGCAACGACTCCTTGCTATCTAGCGAATTCGTGTGCGAAGACTAGAACAGGCGCATGATACAAGTTGAATTTCGGAAGCGTGCAGTTTGAGGGACCGGGGGATCTGGATATGTGTCACGTGCGACGTGGGCACACGGCCAGTAGTTTGGTTGCACTTCCGTCCCAGTAGCTGTTCCCTCAAAGTCCATAGGAATTTCATTACGTCCATGGTGTCCGATGCAACGCTCAGTGCTCTGAGTCGCCCAGCACTGGCCTTGGGGCCGAGGCGACGGAACCAAGGCCGAACATCGATTGCCCAAGGGGCGTGGCCGAGCCTGGGATTGAATATGACAGGACAGTTTAACCACGGCTAAGGTCTGATTTAGCAGTGCTGCGGTCCAGGGAGGGCTACGTATAGGGATTTCTCGGACAGGCGCTAGAACCAAGAACTTGGACGGCTGTCACGTACGGTAGCAGAACTGCATGTGCCAGGGTTGACCATTGTTATCATTATTGGGCTTGGCGGTCCCTGGAGTACATAACCGTACTCGAAAGGCCAGCCCCTCTGCTGTCCATGCAAAAAGCACATCAGATTTGAGGAAAAGGGGTCAAAAGGGACCATGCGCAACATGACCTTTGGATCAAAGGACCTGTCAGGAGATGGCGACACTCACCTCATGGTGACAATGCCCAGACGATTTGTTTGGTTGTGAAATGTCCAAACCACCGTGGGCCATCTGCTGTCAAGACCTGCTCAAGCTTTGTTTCGAACATGCGTGGCATGTCAAGGACAGCCTGCGTCAGAGCACACTAAAGCCTAACCGCTTAGTGTAGCTGCTATTCCCGTAAAACTTAGAAGCATCTAAAACCCACGCCGACAAGTGCAAACTCCCAAACCCAAGACAAGACCGAAAGATTCATACTAATTACAAAAGACCGCGATCAATGGTGCACACTATAGCCAGGCTTCTTGGCAGTGATGCCAACTGCGCAGATCTTCTCCTTGGCTGCAGGATTCTTGAAAGGCGGGTTTTACTGCTCACATTCAACTCAGCGATGCGCGTTCCGACTCAGCCAAAAAAGCGTCAATCAGCGAACTGCTAGGTCCAAAACAAACACAAAGCATGTCTAACTCCACACGGCTGCTTTTGCTCAGAATCGACTTCGAGAGGCGCCGGGATTCACCCTGTTATCGTGTTCTGCGCTGTGTAGGTTTCAAGCGCTTCTATTTCAAATTATTCCCATGACCCGAGAATGCTCACAACACCGCACCAGGTCATAATCCCCCCAAAAGAAGAACCAAAGGCTCTGCCCACTCCAGCGTCTTGGACGTCGGGCCCCAGACGTTGCGCTTACCCAGGTCGAACCTTGGCTAATCTCTCTGGGGTTCAGGGGTGTAGGGTATGGTCTTTGGGTTAGTTATAAGTTTCAAGTTTATGTCAAAGTCGCTGAAACTGGGTCGTATTCAACTTATTCCGCTAGGGGGATTTTTTCACGACGGCTGGCTGAATGATTTAGCTTTCGAGCCTTTTCAGGTTCCTGCGCAAGGAATTTGAGCAATCATCAAGCAGACCGCGCACAGACAGCGATTGTACAACCGGCATTGCACGAGTGTCGAACTTTACATTCTTCGTTATGTTCCAAATGCCAATAGTCGCCACGTTCATGTCTTCGTCACGTTGATATATGTAGCTTTGACACTTTGTCGCCACAATTGCCCTGGGAGTAAAGGGAATGGAACGCCTGCGACAGGAAAGCGGGTCATAATAGTATGATTAGTATACTTTGCAGTAGTAATCGTTGTCGTCGTTCTCCTCAGCAGAGGCAACAGAAACACTGTAGGACGTAGAATTAGAAGGACCGTTCCGATGGAGTGGGGCCCAAACAGCCGTTTGTAAACACATGTGAGATCGAGTTTGTTCAACATGTAATATCCAAAACCCGAATCAACCCGTGAAGACCAAGCACAGGCCACGACTCTGATTTTCCTGCTCTCCCAGGCCCATCTACCCGTCTGGGCAGGCGGGCGGCCCAGCGTCCCTATAACTTTCATGTACAAAAACGTGAAAAAATAAAACAGATTGAGCAATTCAAAGACACACACACACACACACATATATATATATATATATAATATAGATATAGATATCTGTTCTCTACTTATTTATTGGTAAATAAGCATGTGAAAACATGTAAAAGGTATGTGAGACGTGTGAAAAATGGTAAAGGCCAAGCAAAGGACAGGCGCGTGGGAATATCCCGCGTCACCTGGCTTGCACCTGGCCTTAACATTTGTTTCACCTTTTGTTTACTTTTGTACACGTTTTCGTAAAGGAAACTGATAGGGACACATCAAACCTAAAAGGATGAGGAGGAGTGTGCAGGAGCGCGATATTGCCATGTGTGGCTGAGACTGCTCAGTGCTGGGGGGAATTGGCCATCATAAGTCTTGGCCGGCTCGATAAACGTTTAATTAAGATTGAAGTCGGTGGGGGCCTGGATTTCCCACAAGTGGAAACAGGCTACCACACGCTACATACAACATGCATTGTACATCATTATCATTCCACTCAGAAGAGCGCATGCCCGATGCTTAACATGGACGGAGCGACGTCAAACGATAATGCATGCATACCACTTGTCTCTTTGTAAGGATATTCAATTTGTTCGTTGGTTCAGACCTTCCTTCATAACTTTTCCGGTGTCCTCCCAAATAATATGCTGCGAGCGAGAGGCCATTGGGTCGTCACATGCTTCCCGGCATCGTTCTGCGAGCGCAGGCATTCGTACTTGGCTTGATTGTAGATCGCATCATTCATCTTCCCGCCAAACAATAGAACTGCGTCGGCATGGGTTAAGGTTTCCGACCTCAAAGCGCTTTTGACGTCCTTCTCCGTTGAACTGCCTCTGTGGATTGGTGCCAAGGTGTCGGCCACCGTTAAGCCGAGCTTCTCCAACAGCCTTCTGACGTCTCTTAAGACCGTCTCCACAAAGGCCTTCTGTGAAGGGTTGGCGCTAAAGGTGGCAGCGCCCAGTCGCACAGGCGCGGTCGGTTTGACTTTGAAGGAGCCGGCACGGTCTAATTGAAAGAGCGCTTTTGTGGGTCTCTCGGAACCACTGACAGACTTTTTGTTGCCGACGACAAGCATTGGCGGCTCCAGCTTCTGGAAAGGGCTCTCATCTCGTACTCGATCAGGACGGAGAGGAGAAAACTTGAAGATCTTGTCACTGAGGCGAGTGACCTTCAAAGCAACTTCGATGTAAAGCTGCGGCTGACTTGCTAGGCGAGCAACAGGGAAGGAGCCGTAAGCTACTGGAAACACTGCAGAAACTGATCGACAGCAAATCCCCCAGACCGGAGCCCTAAGAAAGGGCCTGAATAATCAGAATAAACTATTAGGGCCTAAATTATTAGGGGTACTGTGTGATGATATTGATCGTTATTCTACGAACTTCTTGGAGGTCAGCAGCCTCTTCGGCGATCATGCGCTGACGCGTCTCCGCATCCAGGATAATCTTGGTGGGTGGCAAGGCTTGGAATCCTTGGTCACAATCTCAAAAAGTACATGAATCGCGTGCCACTGTGGCCCCGATGCCGTGGTTGCTGCCCCGAGCAAGGTTCGAGCCAACTTAGGGCCCCGGAACTTCAGGCTGCATGTTTCCGAGTACTACAGCCCAGGTTCAGAACGCCTCTGTATCCAACCGCATGTAAGTCCGACGAATTGAAATTAAACAGTGTCCGCTGCG
The DNA here is from genome assembly GCA_003297005.1 of Symbiodinium sp. clade A Y106. Lineage (NCBI taxonomy): Eukaryota > Dinophyceae > Suessiales > Symbiodiniaceae > Symbiodinium > Symbiodinium sp. clade A. Next base: position 7,866 of record BGNK01006106.1, read on the forward strand.
TCAGCCAAGCCCAACCCCAGAACCGCTGGACGTTAGAGTCCCAGGAGCCAAGAACCTCCAGACCTGAATGCTAACATCCTCCCTTCGTATCCCTCAATTTCAACGAGCCCCACAAAGATGCCGGAGAGGCCACACGAGACAGCACAGGCATGCTCTCAACTTGGGGATTGGATGCTGATGACGAAGTAGACCATAATGAATGACGCAACGACTGGGGTGATGATGACCATGTTCATGTTGCAGAAAAAGCTTGAGCTAAAGTAACCCCAAAACTTGAATCATGGCAAAGAAGACATGACAACACTGCTGATCAACATGATGGTTGCGATCTAAAGTCGATGATGATGTTACAAGTGCCAACTCCAGTCATCCGTAAAAGAATGGCATTGCCAGTGTGTTGTGGTTTGACGACAGGAAGACGTGGGAAGGGCTCTAGTACACTTAAACGGGCTCGTCTGCTGAACCAAGTGCTCGAATACTCAATGTGCCGTCCGTGTAGGCGGGGGATGTATGTCATGAGGATCTAAGGTTATGTCCGGTGCAGTAGAAGTGCCCCTTGGAGGATGCTGAGGCGGAAAACTACTAGCAGCAGAAAAATGAAAAACAAAGTACTGAATTAGTACACATGAATCATCTATGTGGTGGTGGGTGGTGTCCTGAAGCCTGCCGTTCCTACTGTACGTTCTTAAATGGTAAAATGAAAGACTCAAAGACTAATCAAGGAGATCACACTCCAAAACAATCCAAAGTTGCAAACCGGCAAGCGCAGGTGCCCTATGTCGCTCATTTCAAGTTCAATCATGCACGCTAACCTCTCAAATCCAGACATGCAGCTCTCCCAGCCTTTCAGCCCTCTCAGCTTTTGCTCTTGCACTTGCCCGGTGACGCTTGGCCTGACATCAGCTTTCGCCCCCGTCTGTTCTTCGTCTATACTGTTTGAAGAAAGGGTTCATTCAAGGGCAATGATGACAAACGGCAAGCGTACCATTACGCCCCGATCACGAGCTGGACCCCACTCTGAGCAGGGTTCACAACCAATCTGATCTAACGGCTGTGGGAGCTTCATACCTGCAACACCCTAAACAACCTGAAACACAGAACCCAGAAATCCCAGAAGCACGTGCAGTCCTAAATAAGCAAATTGCCACCAGGCTCTAACTCTGCAGCTATGGCCAGGCCTTAGTGCGTTTGCGACGAAGGTCATCTTCAAGTCCCTCCTTGTTTGCAGAGGAGCCTTAAACTTGTTCTAACCCCTACATATGAGTCACCTACTATCGTTTCAAGTTTTCATGCTTTTGGAGCTTGCTTAGTCTGAGGCTTTACGTTTCAGCTTCGCGGCCAGAGAAACCAAAACAGCCGATCATTGCGAAAGCTGGTGAGTTTGGGTGTACACAACGAACTCCCTTCACGACTGGCACAGCTCAGCTTCTCATTGGTGCAATTCTTGGAGACCGTCAGAAGGAGCTCGTCGACAAGAGCCTCCAACAGGACGGTGAGACCGACTTAGCCTACTTTGCCTTGCGGCTTGGCTGCTTCAAAAAATTTAGAAGGAAGAAAGTCGTGCGGCCGGAGTTGAAATGGCTTGGCGGACAAGACGATATTACTTCTTTCAGGTCCACCTTTTACGCACCCAAAGCGGGGGACGCGGCGGAAGGGGGCTGAGCAAAGTCACGACTGAGCGTCGGAGGGCTGCCTGAAGTTTTATTCATGCGCGAACAAACAGCATTCATGCACCGTTATATAGTGCAAAACCGCCAGCTGAAGACGCTAGCTGGCATCACGCACAAAATGAGGAAACTTATCATGGTGTTTGCATGTATTGGCTTTGCGTCTTATGTTCTCACGGCTCGGTAAAGCTTTGAGTTCCACGCACAGGAGTAACAGGATGACACGTGTCTCCAAACTATGACAAACGCCGAAGCTCTATGCAACCGACACTCGTTGCACAGTGGCCTAGAACACCACGACTTGACTTCTGGAAACAGCCATCCTAATCTTTCGAACACGAAGGGATGCCGGCGTTTCAGGCAACCACTGGGAGAATCATACGATACCCAGTCCTCTCTGGCGAAACTGATCAGATTCTGAAGATGAACAGGGCTGATGCAGATGACCGTGTAACAGCACAGCACAAGAGATTACCATGTAACGTGACGAAAAATACTAACACAACAGACTTTGAACCATGAAACTTCATGAGACGTACTGTCGGGGCGGCCGCGACTTTAGTGTTAAACTTTTGTCATTGCTTATGACACTTGTATCATAACTGGTGGGGGGGGGTAAAGGTGCCACAGCCAAAGACTGCGGCTATCATAACCATCGTGAGCGTGATCGCTAACATGCATGTCGCTGCCATCCACATCAGCAAGTCTGACAGTGAGGCCTTGGCCGTAGCATCATACACCTTCGGCGTTCTCGTCATCTGCAAGAGGTTCTGCTGAATGGCCGGCGTCAGAGTGATGTTGTTTCTGTCTTCCGGCTCGCCTGAGATGAAAACAAGACCACTGCACAGGTGTCAAAGCATGTCGTTGGGTTTGCCACGTGCATAAGAAGTACTCGAGACTAGCTTGCAAGTCTCTCTGGGCCACAAAACCGCTTCCAGCGATTGACAACTGACAATCTTCCGGCATTCGCTGCGATGTCTGTTATGGCAAAACGCCCAAGCTTACATTGCTTGAACCTTGCACATGACCCTACTATCAGATCTCCTAAGCCTGCCGCGCAAGTGCTGTGGTCCGGTGGTGGAAGGAGTGACGAGCTTGAGGGTTTAGAAGTTTGGCGGCCGCATGACAAACCAACACTGCGGGCAAGCCTGCAAGAACAGGAACCCCACCAACCACCCCGAAACGAAAAACACCCTTTCTTTCAAGGGAAGACACAAACCACCAAGCCAGTGAACCAGGGCTGTGAAGGCCCAAGAGGACGCACCTTTCACGCACGATGGAAGCCCGCTTCGCAGGTCTTACCACTCCTGAGGGTGGCCTTGGCCTTAGGGTTTCTAGGTTTTAAACCTTATATAAACAACCCAAAACCGCAAATCATAAATCTCAGGAGGCCTTCGGGATCGGGGCACAGACTTCGGGGTTCCGGAGGTCTGCAAAAGCTTCTTACTAACTTCAAGTTTCTGCTGGTAGTACTCACCGAAACACGATTTTTTGAGGCCACCAGACTACGGTCACGCTTCAAAAGAATATAGGCGATACAGGTGTCTGAACAATCCATTACCAATATGACTTTTTAGGGCCCGAATTTGCCTCACCAGCAAGGCCAGTCGGTAGGAAAATCGGTGTACGCCAGCGCCGTAAACATCGTCCGCCACGGGAAACTGGTACGACAATGACATTCGAAAGAAATGCCAGCCTTGAGACCAACCAAGGAAGCCATGGCTGTGCGGCCCTGGCCACCCAGATTCCTCTCCTCAAGTCAGGGTGTGTCGCAGCTAAACACTGACTTGTTAAAAATGCTGGATCTTGAACGGTGGCTTTTGGTTTGCGCATTCCTGTGCCCGGTCTTCGCACGCAGCATCCAGCAGTTAGGATCATCACAGGGAGCCTCTGTTGTAATACTGCTCCGCGAACCCTGCTTGAGGACGGCCCGATCGGTTCCGCTTTTACAATCTCTAGGAGAAGCAAGGCAATGCGCAGGAGCGTCGGAATTCGCCAAAAAACACGTTTCCGTAATGGGCTTTGACCCCAGCTTTGGGTTAACTGTTGCAAGAAACATCCCGAGTAAAAATGCCGAGTCCAGCCACACAAGACCCAAGAAATCTCAGATGATGATTGTTGATCCCCTGCCCGGCACACGCCGGAAAATACAATCGTCTTAATGAAACTTCAGGCCGGCGAGGTATGGCACCAATAACCATCAGCCCGTAAGTAACCTTGTGTAACCCTACAATGCCGGTCCTCCGGGGCATAGAGCTCCTGCTCAGGAAAACAGCACAGCAACTTGGGGGGTACGATGGGTTCAGCTTTACAGCTTGAGCAGCAAGTCTGCGCATGTCTGAGTTCGTGCGGATTCTAAGAGAGGAGGTGTATATCTTACAGTGGTCGTCGCGATAGACCCTAAACCGCACCGCATACAGCCTAAACATTACCACGCTCCAGAACCTGCTATGAGACGAGGAGATGCCACAAAACCTACAATCTTTGCTTAACTTCTAGGGAACAACATGCTTGAAACAGGATTTCACGGTGTTAAAAAATCTGCTTCGATTCTGTAGCAAGTCATATATTGACGAAGCATGGCGGCCCGAGAAATCCTAAGCCGAAAGACTCAACCCTGATGATCCCATGATATTGGATTCACCAAGCACGCGGGAAGATAAGTTCTGCATGTTCTAGCACTGCAAACGGAGGAAATGTGGGCTTCTCTCATGGTTTTTTTGCCACCCTAGGATCTCATGGTTTGGGGGTCTGGGCTTTTTGTGATTTAAGGAGAAAGGCAGAGTTTTGCGAAACCCATGTGCAGAAAACGAGTCAACTTGTCTTAGTCTCGCGCCTGATCGAGGGATGCTGCGATATGCGCTTTCCCGCCAAAAGGGACGATACCACGAAAGTGGTACCTTCCAGCAACCATTGTACTGCTTTAAATTTCCGCTTCCGTTCAAGTGTCTTGCACAATTCCTAGAGCAAACGAATGCCACCTAATCCTGCCGCATAATATTCTACTGTACCTCCTGCACGGAATTACACGGCTTTTAGATTTTGACATCGACTTCTAAGTTACAGCGCCGAGGCATACAAGATGAGGCAAAGGAGGGTGTCAGCGCCTGTTGGTGATATACCACACAGACCTCGAACTCTTAGCACTCGCCGTTCAAATTTCAATGTTGAGCGGGGAATAGGCCAGGTCACTTCGGCAGTGCCTCGAAGCGTGCTCCCTGGTAGTTGACCTGGCCACTGCACTACTGCAGCGAGGACTCTTGCTACCTGCAGAACTCTGAAGACTACGTGTAACATCAGAAGTTAACCATGAGCCCCGTGGAGGTCGGGGTGTACAGCGGAGGGAATCTCTCCGCAGCCCAGACCGCTCTGAACCCCAAACAGAGGGGGGCCCTCCGTCTTTGTGCTCCACTGGTATTCTGAAACTCCGACTAGCAGATACAAGAGGATCACGCTTGTCGGGGACGACCAATTCCGGCTTTGTGGGTCCGTGAAAATTTCGTGGCCTATCATGCTCTTTTTAGGTGGTCCAATGTACAAGCTGGCCACAAACCCCAAACTCTTGGTTCAATGCCGTCCATGTGCTGCGTTGGAGTCTGTCGTTCAACCGACTGGCCTGCCTTGCGGGCGATGGGCATGTTGCTTCTCCCCTCCTTCATGAAACACGAGCTCAAAACAAGCATAGCGCGTGGTACTACACGACGGCAAGCAAGATGCGTCAATGCTCCTGTGTCATAGTTTAACGACTCACTGGGGCCTAAGCATGGGTATAAGGGAACTTCCTGACCTGGCAAGCAAGCCCGTTCAGGGTTGCAGGGGGCGACACAGTTGCCAAGATCTATACTTTTCAAAAGCTGCGCTGCCTTGTGCCGCTTAGTTGCTGAGCGTCCTCAAAAGTTTAATCTTTCAGTTCTATACCGGTTGTCTTATCCGAAGAAGTGTAATGTACCCACTCAGCTACCAAGGCCTTCTTCTCTCCATCAGATCTTCAACACAACCCCCGTACAAAGGCTGAACCCCAAAAGCCGTCTTGAGCACGTGGAATGCTGTCGATTGCCAGCTTGGGCAGAGTCCGAAGACAGAATTCCAGGACTGGAACATGATACCCCAACCCTAAACCCCAACACATCACAAGCTCCAGCACCCGAAAGCCTGGAAAATCCTGCAAAGAAGTCAGCTCTGAGGATAATTCTGCAGGGTGCTTGGGTTTGGGACCCGCACGTAGACCCGAAGCCCTTTCAGGATTCAGGCTTTTTTTTCGGGGAGGGGCTGCGGTGCACATGCCTTCATGCTGATGCACTTCACATCCAAGCTTCAGGCACAGCCCTTTACATCTATCGATTTATCGCGAATTGAACCGTAAACCCAACTGACGGCTCCAGCTCCAACAATGCGCAAAGAAATTTCGCATACTCCTTGGCATTGGCAGTCACGGTGGAGGGCTTGGAAAGTTAGGGTTGAAATCAGAGTACCCGCAGATTCTGCTTCTTGTGAGCCCCTCGGGCCCAGTTCCGGGCTTGTCTAGGGAGGCGGCGTGGGGTTTTATATAACAGTGTAGTCGTAAAACTGCAAACAACGATAGTACTGACAGCAAATGAACAAACAAGTAGGTACATAAACAAAACCGCACATACTTTGTGTACACATGAATGCTGTATACTCAGTACAGTACGCCTTCGCGCTTGAACCTCGGGTCCCGGTGGCGCAGCGGGGATGTCACGGGGTTTTAGGGCTCAGGATTCCACTGGCCCAGAATCGCCAGGACTGGAGCAGGTGCCTGTTTCAGCCGCAATGAATCCATCTGAACGGCGTTACGTCTCCCCAAACCCCTTGCAGACAATCCTGTCATATTCCCCAGTGAAATCGGGACACTTCCTCGGTGAGGTCGGATTCAGCAATCGTCTCACAGTCGTCACCCCGCCGAGAAGCTGAGGGGTCCTGTAACCCCGCGGGAAGCTCAACAAGGGGCCCCGGGCTTTGGAATGTCTGCTATCAAAGATATGATATGATGTTATACCATACATACGGCATCATAGTTTCTGGTCTTATCACAAACGATGCCCGTGTGTCGGCGAGTTTGGCGCAGGGGTGGTGAATCGGTGTTGACGGCTTTGTACTATCGCCATCGGAACCGACGAGGTTTCGAGCATGTTGTGTGTTTTCTCCGTCTTGGATTTGGGTTTAGAGTTTACGGCTTCACATTGAGTGACGCCATGGACAAATTTCATTTGAGCCTGTCTGCATGCAAAAATGATTTCTCTTGTTGAGTCGTACATGAGCAACGAGCCCTGCATGAAACTTGCATCCCCAGTCAGACCTTCAGGTTCATCACGAGTTTCCGTCCAAGCCGTACTCGTCCAACGTAAGTCCATCCTAGCTCTGTTGTGGCAGGCTGCAGATGAGGCTATTCTTGCCTAAGAACCTAAGGAAAAGAGACCCAGGAGACGTAATTGATGCAGAATGCAGACCAGACCAATCAAGCAGCACTGAAGGCTTCATTCAACAGCGTGGAAGTCCAGAACATGAGCAATTGCCAGACAAAGCTGCTACCTGCTAGATCCAAGCAGGAAGACACGCATAAAACGTGCCTTCTGCTTCGCCCTTTTGCTTACAATGCCCCAAGTGGCCCCAAACCCCGAGCGCACGTCGCGAAGCAGCTCGGCATCACATATGAAGCTCGGCAAAGCCCCTTCAATTCTAACTTCCCTGTCTTTCGACGACACCGAACAGATCTCATTCAAAGCCCAATGAATGAATTAAGGGATGTCGGAGGCTCCGTCGTTGTAGCTGAAGGCCCAGGGTGTCTTGTCTCCGGCAGGTGGTTCGGCTTTGCCCCTGCATGACCAAAGCCTCGGGGGTCGCTTAGGGCGTTTAGGGACTCGGGGCCCTCGGGTGGTATGGAGTTTTTGCTTTGCCAGTTGCGGAAACTAGTTACTAGTTCCACGTCAAGCTCAACCTGTGCCCATCCAACTGGTTGAGAAACAAATTCCAACCTCGAGAAAAGCGAAGGTTTAAATAAGTCCAAAATCCGGCTAAGAAGCCTATTCGGCTTTGGGACCGGTTTGGAAACGCAAGGTTTAGGACGCAGGAATGCTACAAGGATCGCAGGGCTAGCGCCGTCTGCATTTCGTTCGCCACGGCCTTGAACGAGCATGCACGAGGGTTCGCCCAGAGCTCAAGCTTGCGTGAGCTCAGGATAAACTTTGTGTGCGTGTTCCCTGCAGGGTGATGGCGTCGTGAACTTAGCGAAAAGTCCCAGCAGGGCATTGGATTCTAGGTGTTAGAATTGTTCAATGCCACCATCGAAACTCAACCTCCGCTTCCGGAGCCCTGAAGTCCAGCAGCCCGAAAACCGGCCGGAAATATAAAATTGCAAAAAAGACGAGGCACTGGTAGCCTTCGAGGAGGCCTCTCGGTAACTCGAAGATATCTGAGTTTGGTCCTTACAAGGAGGAAAGCTTGAAGTCAACGTGTTGGTAAGGCGAAGCGCTTACTTGCAAGCTGTCGATGGTTTACAAAAGTTTGATCCAGCTACCGTGATTTCTAATGCGACCTGTTCAACAAGCAACATTCCCGATTTCCTTCAATAGGTGAGGCACACGATTTGGCTAGGCATCCACGAGATGGAACTGCAACGCATGCACTTTGTTCCAGTTGTGATAGCCCCAATCTGTGGCCGTGAAGCGTGCGACACCAGCTAGTGAACGAAGATCGCACAACGGCAGGATCCCTGATTGCCGCCGTAGCCCGAAACCCCTAATGAGCGGGGGCACCAATACTGGAAAGTTTATCCGGCCCCCTTGCATGGTGAATGTTTGCTGTGGCGGCACCCAATAATGGAAAGTTTCTCCGGCCTAGTTTTTGGGACGCGGGGCTACCGACCCATAATGCAAAGCTTTGCTGACCTGAAGCTAGTTTCTGATATGCATGGCAGCACCAGTTACTTTCCGTACGATCATACTTCACATAACATACCATTATTTGAAATTATTTGCATACTATTGCCCAGACATCCCAGACCATCTTCTTACGAAGCCGGCACCGGCGCCGCATTACTGAGTAGGCTTTCATTTGGTTGAGGGGGGCTCACTCAAATCAAGGTTCCGCATTTCAGTTGAACATTTCTCCACTGTAAACCGAAACCGGCATGGTCCCGATCGAAGCCTTCCAATACAAAGCAGCCTGCAGAGCGCTTGCAAAACAGCCCGAACATGAAAGAACCGCTGAGGCACCTTTGGTCTGCATGGGCGCCTGAGGTACCTTCTTGGCTGCCGGGCGGGAGGAAGGCCCTGGCCTGCTGCAGGATTTGGGTTGCGGGACGCGGGTCCAGAGTGGAGGGCTCGGTTCTGGCCTATGGGTTTTAGGGTTCTAGGCCCTTGCGGTTTAGCACTTATGGAGTAGTAGGAGTTGCGGGGTTCAGGGGCGTAGGAAGGGGCCATCGGGGTTTAGGGTAGGTTGGTTGCAGCAGAGGGTGCCGAGGATGACATGATGACAGCGTGACAACCAAGCTTGAAGAAACATGAAATGCTTTTCGAGTCCCGATTCTGTAAGACAGCTCCGAAAGCCCATCAGCGCATCATCGAAAGGGCTTGACTGCATGCACGTGCGGCGTTCATCAGCAGCATCTTACGAGAGAGAGAGAGAGGGAGGAATATGGGATTCCAAAGCCTCGCTGATTCGTGTCTCCTCGACGTCGCCTCAGCATCTGTCGAGATACGAAGAGCCGTCGGGGTGGGTTTTTGGAATAGAGAACAGTTAGATTGATAAAAAACCACAAGCGACTATTACATACGAGTAGGGGTTCGTACTTAAAGTCAGGCTTTCGGTTTGGGAAAAGCTTCAGGACTGCTCCTCTTTCCCACACGTCGTTCGTGTTTGGTCTCTTCACGTTGTTCGGAATCTGAGCCCCAGGGCCAATTGGTAGTCAAAGGTCTTCGTGTCCTGGGGCAATGAATGGAAGCTGCACTTATGCTTTATTCAAACTTGCCTCACATGCAAGATGAGCAGGCAAGGGGCAGGGGCACCAGGAGCTTTCGCGCTCTGGAGCCCGAGCTTCTGTGGGGCAGTCCTCAAGGGGCAACGCGCTGAGACTGAAAACAGCTGTTCTGGCCGCACTCGCACAGAATGGTGGTCCTCCTCGGGGGTGTAACCTGGGCTTGGAGCAAGGCCTAGGAATGCCACCCAAAAGCACAAAAAACGTCTCCGTCTGAGCCTATGTCAGGTGCAGTGAAAGACGCGATGAGTTTGGAAAGTGTGCTTTGACCTCATGAGTGTCCATCGGGCATCAAAAACTGCCGGTGGGGTTGCAATTCGCCGTTGAAGGGATTCGTCTCAAAATCAATCAGCTTACTGTCAGTGGAAGGCAGCCCGTGTCGCTATTGTCCCGGTTTTCCTCCGTACATTCCCAGACCGCGAGAACCTATCCTAGGCCCTAGTTCGAGGGCGCGTAGTTTGCAGGCATGGGGCCCGGCCACGAGGAGCTTCCACACTTGGGGGCTGTGCCTTCGAAGACGATCGGACAGTAACGGACTCCTTGTGCGCGACATAGTCCAGAAAGTCTCTGTAAAGTGGATTTTCCCTGGAGAGTTTTTCCTTGCACCAGCGAACGTAGTGGGAGTTTGCAGAAACTTCACGGAAGCTTTTCCCTCTGAACTTTCCGAAAGCCAGTTTTCGGTCCCCGAGCTCGTCGCGACTATCCTGAGGTGGCCCCTGCTCCAAGCAGGTCCTTGCTGTCCGCAACCGCAGGCTGCCACCGGCGAAAGAACGACCCACTCCCAAAGCACAAAGGGCCAGTACCACCAAACATGTCCACGAGCGCCGTCGGCCGTGCATGGCAACTGAGCAAAACACCCCACTATACAAGCTAGGCCCCTGCAAACGGCGGCGCTCAAGCAACAACTTCGGCATACATTGAAGTAGCAGAAAACTAACAGCGAACAGCATGTTCCAGAAGCACTCAGTTCACGCGACGGAAGCGGCTTGGCACAGCCGCCACATCCCACCGGTGGATCGGCCACGCTCCTGCTCTTTCTGATAGAGCTCTCCGCAAAGGGTTGATGCCTCCATGGCGCATTCCTCAGCTTCATGCTACGAACAAAAACCGTACAACGGTCGGAAAACAAGGCCCTACCTGTGCCATGAACATGCTGCTTAATCTACTAGGCTTTGCTTCTGCCTACTAAGCCACTGTGCATGATGCATACAGCCCCATACAGCAGGTGCCAGAAAACCTGAGGCGCCAACAACGACCACACCGGTGACGTTGTTCCTGGTACATGCACTCAAAACGCTTGACAGGCCAATGCAGAATTAGCTTGGTCACCTTGCGTCTGGGATTCGCCCTGATGCTTTGTCCACTCTCTTCTCCATTCTCTAACAGTATCGCTAGTCAACATATAGAGTCATATAGAGAAACTCCGGCTTTCCCACCGCAGCTCGGAATGGGAAGCTTTAAAAGCTTAGGTTGAAACATGCCAGAAGCCTTGTAGCTGCTTTCTGGAAATCTGCAGTCCACTCAAAGCTCTACGTAAGAAACTACCCAATTGTTCACCGGACCCCGAAGAGCCGAGATTCACATTGCTGCTGCTTGTGCTTCTCACTATTGGTCTTGGTGATTCCATGCCGGGCCGGCGGTGCTCGCATCATTAATGAGGGTCTGCAGGCGAACAAATCCTCACAAAACAAGCCTGAATCACCCAAACCCTTCGAGGCAGTAACAATGGCCTCCCACACGGAAATGCTTTCTGGCCAAGAGTCATAAGTGCCAGAACCACAACGCAGTAGAAGACCGCGAAGATCAGCATCTGCGCGGCTCAAAGTTCAGACAGTTTGGAGGGTTCCGCATGAAATCCTGCTCCGGCCATCATCCAAATGAGGCTTCGCGTTTGTTCTTGCTGACTCTTGTAATTCGGGGTACAGCATCTCCGGTTCAAGGCTTTGTATTAATTAAATTATGACCAGACAGACATTATAGAAGAAAGCATGCGACAGCGCAAGACAGTTTGGCAACCCTTCTGCAAAAGGCCTGTTCTGCGATCCATAATTTCGAGACACCGCGTATGCTTCAAGAAAAAAGCATGCCGGCTACATCCGGCTACCCTTTCGTCTAGGTTTTCAGTAAGCAGCAGGGTTGGTGACTCTGCAAGAGCCGAGTACATCTGCAAGCATGACATCTGTACATGTATGCCGGGAGAGCGGCGAAACTCAAGTGCGCTGAAAAGCGAGCAGTACCGCGAATACATAGCGAAAACATATGGGGATGCTGCAGGTCTGGGCGCCGGACAACTATCGGATCCTCGCAGGGCCCACAGGAAGCAACCAACATGTCATCTCGAGCAGGAAACAAACCGTCCGTAGTTATCCAACGCTGAAGGCAAGCCGACTTTTACAAAGTGAGGCCTTCCCTGCCCTTTTCCTACTCATCGTTGCAAACCCGTCTTGTGCCCCATGGAACGTTCACAGGTTCTCATAATTGGAGCCCACAGGGCGATCTGATTCTGACACGGAGAGCGGATTGGAAACGAGAAATTCCCAAACCTGACAACAAAAACCAAACCCGCTGCTTCGCCGCTGGAAGGATAGCCGTACCGAAAAGTCCCGACCCGCGGTCATTCTGAACCATCGGCCATACAATGGAGTCGGCCCATTTGTCGCGCAGGAGAACTTGGAACATCGTGATGACCTCAACTCTGGTGCATTCTACAGTAAGCGGTGCCCCAACTGTTGAGTTCCAAGGCAGGGCGACAATAGCACAAAAACATACCTACAAGAAGTGCCCGGTGGAGGCGGAGGCAGCACAAAGGAATGCCATCCTACCCATCTTGAAAAGCTCCCTGCAGTTGTTGGTATCCGCAGCATTGGCTTCACAGGCTGGGAAATAAGTGGTGCCCTCGAGTCCGATCTCATCACTGGTTCATACAGATAGTGCGAAGCTCTAAGTGCGTACACGGGGCTTTAAGGCTTTAAGAACTAAGTTAAAAAGTTGCTTTAAGGCCTGGAGCGCCCTTGTTAAGGGTTGCTTTAAGGTCGGGCAAAGCTGAGGGCTGCATTATAAAGGCTTGGAGAGGCCACGTTAAGGGTTGCTTCAAGGTAGGGTTAAGGATTGAGTTAAGGCTTGCACGTGGCTTGTAAAGAAGGGGTGCGTGTTAACGAAAGAAGCAGACCCTAAACAAAAAATCCTACAACATATACATTGTGAATCTGTGCAGTCTGTATAAGTCTTGTAGGTTGATTGTTTTGTTTGTTGGGCCGGCACGAGCGTCTCCGAATGAACTGCAGCCGTGGAGCTGTTCTACCTGTCAAACAGGGTCCAGCGTGCGGTTCACAGGCGCTTTTTTTGGTGGTGGCTTTCAGGACGGGGATGGATGCAGTGTCCTGCACTCCGTAAACCCTGAACCATCAACCCCAACAAGGCCTAACGGTGTCCGAATTCCGATCTTCAGGGATGCGATGCGAGACTTGGACATTGTGCATCAGTCACGATAGCAAACCACCGAAAATCAGAAAGAGCATAGAAAAGGCACCCCACACTCGAAGAAAGGAAGAAGCCCTAACAAAGACGATGGAATACCAAAGCGAAAGCCCAGCCGGCCTACGGAGCCCCAGTAGTCCTCTTTGGTCCAAACGGTTCGGCTAAGGTCGAAGTCCTTTCCAGGGGACGGTGTCTGGCTTAATTGTGGGATTTAGGGGTTTATGGCGTTGGCTGCGATGTCTTGTTGCATCTGACTGGGTTACGCGCCCGTCTTTGTCGGTGCATTCGTGGGAGTTCCTTGATTTCTTGGTTGTCACTCGTCGCCTTATGACTTACTACAGCATTGATACTGACTCTCAGGCTTTATCTTCCATCTGCTTGGCAAATGATGCGCCGCAGCATCCCAAAAACCCAGACACATGACGCCGCTCATCCTGGAGTCGTATACCAGAAGCCCCGAAGCGCAAAGGTCGGTGGGGGTCCAGCTTGGGATCGGTCAGAACCGAGATGGTAATCAGCACGGAGATGACCCAGGTGGTGCCAACGATGAGGAATCCGCACCAACTGGATACGGTCTACTGTTAATAGAGCTATAAAGTCTAGTGTTTGGTTGCTTTCTGCTCAGGGTTCGGGGTCAAGGCTGTCAAGCTCTTAATGTCTGCCTCAAGTGGGAACTTGGAAGACTGTGCTCACCAACTCGCGCCCTTCAAGCCCAAGCTTAACCCTAAAGCATGAACACGCCAGAAAACCCAAACCACACGCAATACAGTAACAAAGCCACAGGCACAGGCGCGCACTCACGCAAAAGCTATTGTTGGACTTTTTACTTCTGGCAGGGTGGTAGGTTCAGAGTTTAGGATCGATGATCTACCACTACGTGTGGCGTTAGTTCCCTAAGTCGAGCTTTGAGTTGCTCAAGTGGGAGCCGGGGAGGGCTCACAGGATCGCGACCGGCTTCAACATTTAAGGGTTCGCAGCCCTCAGGCTCATGGAACAAGCCTGTGCCTTGATGCCCTTCCGGTTTCGGTGATAATTCACTGCGGAAAGTATGCTGAAACACGACGAGTGACAACCATTACGGATCTAGAGTTCTCGCCAACATGTGATGGCATCGCGGCCCAGAGCCCCTGCGCAATCCTCGAAGCTAATCTCTTGCGTAAGACTGTTTGCTAATGGTGGAGTTTGGTTCGATTCCACTTTTGACGATCCCTTCCGAGAGCTAAATTGTCCAGCAAGACACAACAACGTCAGCAACGTCTCTCGCAACAAGGAGATGACGATCCACAGCCTGAGAGTGATATGGGCGATCAGTACCCGGAGTTTAGTAGCCTTGTGATGCACATCATTGCCACCTAGCAGCTACAAGTTTTTATAGCGACTGAGGGGTTAATAATGCTTTGCTAAGAGAGGCAGGCGTTGTATGCAGGCGCTCCACATGTTTGGAGACATACCGCGAACAGGCTGCAGACATCCATCCTTCGTGGAACGTTTGAACATACTGTTACAAGTACTGCAGTGCGAGCGCCAACTAAAGAGACAGTAAAAACCGACGATGCTGCCGCACTTCTCAACCCGAGTCTGAACGACACCACCGAACACTGTGCCCCACTGAACTGCGGCCTAGACGTACACAACCAGTACGACCGTGACTATCATCATCGCTGTCGTCGCGCAAAAATCGTCAATGAATATCATCATCATCATCGTCATCAGTTTACATCGATACCATTGACCGTCATCAGCCGATTCCACTCGCGATCTTTTCCCGAGCCAGCTGCCAGATCACAAACGTCCCATCACCACAACCATCGACGCTGTCATCTTCGCCAGTACCAGCACCAAACGAAGAAATTATCAGCACCATCGTCATCACGCTATTACAGCACGTTATCCCTTCCGGTTCATGCGCAAAGGACTTCAAGCGAAAGGCATTCTCTGTTAATTGTGTCCCACTTACCTATTCAACACTGTCCACAATGGGTGCCTCGGGTCTGGAAAACTCATGTCGCGGCCCGGGCTACTCTCCCAGGGGAAAAAACTTAAGTGGCCGTGTCGGGAACCTGACGGCATGAAACACAAACCTCTCCAGAATGATTTGCGCACGACCGGAAACAAAACTTGCAGCCCGCATATCGCTTCGAGAACCCACCTCTTCAACATCAGTTAAACCTTCTCTGGCACGAGCCCAAGTCCTTCACCTCGAGCCCTCTATGTTACTCTGTATTTCTCATGAGCAACCTACTGAGGCTCAGTTCAAAAGCCGCAAACTGAAGCCAATGCAGTTGCCGGGACTCACGGAATCCCTTCCACAACTGAATCTCGTGGACGAACGTACTAATGTGCATAATCCTCCAGGGGAGGCATGGCTTCTGTATGCATGGCAAGCTTTGGGTTGAGAGCGTTGAGCTCCGCCCAAGATTGCGCAGAATGGCGGAGCTCTGTTGAAGTGACTGCAGTTTACGCTCTCCAATTGGCAACAGCCAGACCAGGCCCTGGTCTAGTGTGCACGCTAGGGCGCAGCGATCAAAGCTTTGCAGGGGGTTAGTAAAACCTACACCCAGCCACAAAAAAGGCTCAAAAACTGCATCACAGGAAAGTCTATATAAAATCCTTACCGCCCGAACACAAACCTGTGACTCTTAGTACGATGACTGGACTCCAACACCCCAAGTCTTGAAGTCTTCAAAGACGGAATGTTCACGGTTCCCACAATCGTAAGCCCTAATCAGCTTCTGTCCCAGTTCAGCCCGATCTTTTCTTCATGATGCTCCTGAGTGTCGCGAAAGCCACTAAATGTTTCTACGAGACCTGCAAATGTGCCGACCATGGCCGTTCCAGACTCTCTCTTTGTTGGTGGCGGTGTCAAAATGTAACGCAAAAGATCCAACACGGAACACAGGCCCCTTCTTGAAACCCTAAGGAGATAGGAGACGCGTCCTGAAGACGCTGGGGAACTTCAGCCCGGACTCTGTCCGGCCCAGGGGCGTGAGTAACCAGAGGTCGAAGGCCCTTAACACCACGATGACCTTAGAAAGCGCACATATGAGGAGGGACAAGACAAGTAGAATCTATATGGGGCCTTCCAGAAATCATAGGTCATAATAAGGATCCTACTCTTTGGGACTTCGGGGTCTGCCACACAAGTGCCAGCCGTGAGCTCTAGAAGTAGCCACCCGGGGCTTGGGCGAAATCAAAGAAGTTCACCACGTCCAACTTGTACTTCTCCTGGCCAAGAACTCGCAGAAGGGCCCAGAAAGGCGAGTGCGGGGCTGGGCTGGTTCTGAGCATGAAACCCACACGTAATGAGCCGACACATGTTGCTCACTTCTACCACTACCACGACGACGACTGCTACTGCTACTGCTCCTGCTCCTGCTCCTGCTCCTGCCACTGCTACTGCGACTGCTGCCGCTGCCGCTACCGCTGCTACTCCTACTACTATGACCACTACCACTACCACCTACTCCTCCTCCTCCTCCTACTCCGCTACTACTACGACGACGAGCACTACTACTACGACTATACTCCTCCTCCTGCTGCTGCTGACTCGACGCTATTACTGTAACTCTTACACTGACGAAGACGACGATGTCGCCGACGAGTCAAAAGTCGTACCATGCAGCAGCCAAAGTCGACATGAACCATCGGTGAAAACCCGTACAATCGAAAAGCCTCAAGCCGAAATCCTAAACTAAACCAAACAAGCACTACCCTCCTCTCATTTTGACAACCTGAAGAAGAGAAGGCAAGGGCCTTCGTCTCGTCGCCTTTGAAGAAGCGCCGGGGCTTGGCCTGACCAAACGCCCGAGCAACAGGCCCAGACGAGCTCGGGTTTGGGGCCTATCGCGGACGCCGTTTCGTGGTCTACAGCAAACACCTTCGCCCAAAGCCGAAACTGTTCGAAGACTTAACGCTGACGCAGCTCAATCACATCGGCCGCACTTCCCGTGTCCCGAAAATTGTGACTACCACCTCGTCTTTCAGTCACCTGTAACTTCGATGATGTAAGAGCTGAGCGCTGCAACATCACCCGAAGAATCAATCACACGAATGAGTCCCAAAAGCCATAGTCTAGAAACAACAGATGCTGCGACGAATCATCGTTAATTGCCTGCCATTAACCTGTGGCTCAAATGAGGAAGAACACGGACACGAACAGCAGAATAACAAAGGCACAGCAAAACACGAGACTTCAAAACCTCCTAAGCTCAGAATCCACGCTCCACCTAACACAACCCCAAACAAACAGCGGCCAGTCCCTACACATCCCCTGGACTGAACATGACTGCACTCCCTTTCCCTTGACCGTGAGACATCACAGTGTCCTGCCTCCCATATCCTGGCGGCTACGTCCAAGACGAAAAAACCCTTAGCAGCGAGGTTGCTTAGGGGCTCGCTGAGTCGCTGCCGAAGCTAGGTGCGTCGGGAGTCGGGGTGGAGGGTGCGAGATCTTGTTCTTCCTGACTTCTAGGCGCTTAAGATAAACAGTGAGCTATGACGTCCCGGCCTTCTTCTACGTGGATAGCACCTTTCACATTGTAGGAAGGATGAGAAAGTACTCTCGGTTCGAAACCATATTGGAGCTCTCTCTCTCTGTCCACGGGAAGCTACGGTTCAGGATCCGAGAATTCGGAATTGATGCTGTAACGCCCCGAAATCACTCATTATTCGAGGCAACACTGCTGCAACCTCATGTCCGGGGCTTTTTTAAGGCAAGCGAGGCCGGCTCCGGCCCGAAAATGTCAAGCATAGGCGTAATATAGGGGCCTTAGTGATTATAATAGGATTTTGGGGCCCGGTATACTATACTTATAACAAGGACCCCCCCAAAAAAAATAGTATAGGTAATTATTGGGGCTCAAGAGTAACCTTCTGCCACAAACTTCGCACCCTGAACTCCGAACCATGATTGCTGCAAGTGGCGGTCAAGATCTGCTCCATCACCTGGCTCCAAGACTCAGAACAGTACGGCTTAAGGCTCAGGGCTTCTAAGTTAACTTATAATAGGGCCCGCAATAGTCTGTAGAGGTGGGGCTGAAATAGTCTGCCAGGTACCAACCACATGCGGACAGTCGATTCGCTGCTAGGCAGCATAGGCATACGCAAGCTTTCTTTCCGCCACCCCTCTGCTGCAGAACCCTTATTGAACCTGGGTCTCTCGTGCGCGTCCACTGGGACAAAGAGACAAACAAATAGCGTGACAAGTGAATCCCAAAGGGGGAACCACTCAAAGAACAAACCCTCAGCCCCGTTACGGACTGAGATTATTCTTTCCTTCATCGAAGCTTCATGCATGCAGACCCAGCTTACAGGCTTCAATTCGGTTTCAGACTGCAGATAGGCTCTGGAGCTTGGGTTGCTGTGTTGCTATCGACTCGAGGTTCGCGGCTACTGTATGTTTGGATGTCCAGTGATGCGTCTGTCAATTATTGACTATCTCTGTTTCCCTGCCTGTCTCTATCCCTTTACAACTTACGTACAACATGCCATCGCTGCCGTCCAGATCCCGATCAAAGGCTCTGGGCAGTGATTTGTATGGCCTCGGTGCACGTGGGGTCAACTGGAACCGACATGCGGACGGCTCACATGCACGCCATCCCACGCAGTGAACGGGAACCACGAGACCGTGTTTATCAGCTTCCAGCACATTTGCGTGTGTCTCTTTGTTCCACGGCCCTGACAGCCCGAGGCTTCGAATATTGCAGTGTCCGTATCCATAAATACCGAAATAGTAAGCTGCACTCTTATTATCCCTACACCGAAAGCCCCTATTCCCCAAACCTCCACAAACCCGTATGGGGCTCTGGCAGCCGAAATCGGTTTCCAGGGCCATCACCTGGCCGCTTTGCTCTATTAAGCTGGTGGGAAGGTTGCTCTGTGTTCTGATGAGTATCGTCTCCAGTTAAATTAAATTTTACACTGTGCAGGTTCAGGAGCAGGGGATGGGGATCTCTTGAAATGTAATGTGGTACTAATTCTGTTGCCAGAACTGCCACTGACTGCCACGAACAGACAAGCCTAAATCATAGATACATCCCGAATGCTGACTAGGCTGTCAGGGCTGCAGTCCGCTGTACTTGCGCCATCTTCCGCCTGCACATTGACGATGCCGATGACCGCCAGATACAATCCTCAGGCTGCATTGCACTTGGCAAACATCTTCCCGAGCCTCAACCCCAAACTCATCCCTAGATGGAAAACGCGGTGTGATCCGGACCCTTCCTTCCCCCGCCCCTACTTGCAGTTACCGAGCTCGAATTTTTGAGCCGCGGATTTCAACAACAGCCCACCCAAACAGGAGCTCGTAACTTGTAACTGTCGCAATTAACTGCGATCCCAGATATGTACTGTAGAATCCTGGCGAATCTTTCTGCATCAGGACTGGTGCAATTGCCGGAATGTTTGACCTTTTTCTGAAACCCGAAACGGCAACGCCAAACCAAAGATTTCAACTTGGACCAACAATGCGCGCAAACCCTAAACTCTAAAGCGGCGAACTCTCTCAAAACCCCCAAGGCCCAAGACCAAACCCTCAATGTTCCACCGCGAGCCTCAAGTAAATCTGAAGCTCTGAACCTCATAAACTGAAGTTGTTCATCAACCCAGCACAGCAAGAACTCAGCTCTCACCCCTGATCCCAACCCCCAAACCTATAAGCCCTAAGCCACAAACCCATCCCCGGGCCATCCGGGCCCCGGGCTGAACCAGAAGGTCTTGGTCCAGAGCTCCGGCTCAAGCTTTCCTTTGAGAGCTGCCTTCCGCGGGACTTGGGAGAGTCCTACTTCGAGCAAAGCCGCATGGTAGGCTGGGGTCCTTTAGGGTTTAAGGTGGGTTTGAAGGCTTTTCTTGACACGCATCTACGAGACTGCGGGCTGTTGGGGTTCAGGGTCGCCTGTGTTTTTCGGATCTCCATGCATCTCGACACCCGAAACCGTTGCGACGTCATGAACGGGCCTTGCGCACGGCTCGGTCGACGATGGACTCTCGCACCTCGCGCCTGCGGGCGATTCGGCACCGCAGCAAAGCACCGCAAGAAACCCTCTGCAACAGTAGCTGTGAGATCCGTATACCAGCCGAAGCAACGATCAGGGCCCAACGGATCGGAGTAACCCAGCTTCTGAGCCTTGCAACTGCAAGATTCGCACATCCCTTCTGGCAAATACAAAAACCTAAAATCACACCAACAAACAACTTTGGCATGATACTGAATTTTGATGTCCTCAAACTATAATAGCACTGACTTCGGCCCTGAAGACCTGAGTCCTTAAGTGCCAAAATCCCCGAAGCAGAAAACTAGTCCGATTAGACCTGCTGCAGAATCCTTAAATCCGGACCCTCAAAAACGAATCCGACACCCCTGTAGTTGCAACCTGTTAAGACAAACCTTGGGAGCGTGGCACGCGGCCTTGGCGCTTCCTCTTCCGAGCTGGAGCTCTCCTCCTGCTCCTGAAGTTCAAGGAGAATTCTCAATTTGGTGGGGGTCGAAACTTGAAGCAGTTCGGACGTAAGGAGAGAAAGGTTTGGGATCGAGGGTGTTTTTGTTGCCTCCTACTTCGCTAGGGCGAGCCCGCGTTGCAGGGTAGATTCGTTGAGGGAGTTTGGGTATTTTCCCACGTGCTTAGCAAGGACGAGGCCTCGCATTGCGGGGCAAGAAAGGATTTATAGATGGGACTAGGATTTAGGTCTAGTTGAGGGTTGAGAGTCCCTCCTGCCGGTCCCCGACAGGAGGGTGAGCGCTTATGCACTGCAGGGCTAAATGCAAACAACAAGTCAAACATCCTCAGTAGGTTGCAACAAATTGTCAGGTGCCACAGAAATATGGGCAATGGGAAACCATCAAGCATGTGGAATCAGAAGCGTCCTCGACACCGTCCAGGGCATAGACGGTGTCCGCTCGCCGCATTAATTTCGGCGGCCTGGTCTCGCAAGAGATGGGAGCTCGGAATGTGGAGTGTCAAGACACATTTAAGATCGAGGTAGCTCCGGGCTTGCCGAGCTTTCGATCGGAACCCAGGATCCCCACTTCCCCGACATGCTGAAGTCTAAGAAACTTCCGAGTTTCAGGATCTCGCGCCTCTGCTGTCCTCGCAAACTCCGAGCTCCACTCCTTTTCAGCTCTGAGGCGCCGGCATGTTTTCTAGGACCAAAAGGGCCCCCTACTACTTCTATCGAATTCAACGAGCCGAGCAATGTGGCAGAGGTCCGGGCAGATGGGCAGCTGCTACCAAACGGAAGTGTTTCGGCACCGTGCTTATCCAACACCTGAAAATCTCCCCAAAGTACCTGAGCATTGTAAATTATACCTCCGTGGGCTCCCAGCCTTCAAGCCTGACCCAGTGCCTCAAGGAGATGCTATACGCTGGGAGCTTTGACACGAGTATGGTTCATACTGCTTTCTCAAATGGGTTACCAACCTTTACTGTACTGACAGCATGACCACGCGCCGAGGAACCGAGCTCTGACTCGAAACTCCAAACTTCAAACCTTTAATTTAATAGTCATAGGCCGGAGCCCTGCTATCCCTCTTTCCTCTTACGCTGCCGGTCGCTCTACAGGCTAAAGGCCGCTCCCCGTATTCCTGCGAATTTGGCCCCTGCTCCCCAAACCCAACTAAGCTCGGAAGAGACAGCAATTCAAGCCTGCCAGATCTCTCTCGCGCGCTCCCTCCCTCCCTCCCTCTCTCTCTCTCTCTCTCGCTCTCTCTTCCTGCAGTTTAAGGGCATTGCCACCCTCGCACAAGTGCGCACCATGCTTGCAGGCACACATGTCATATATCTGTTCTTACAATTCCGCCACACCCCCAAGGCTGGAGCAGCACGGGAAAAGCCCCGGACCAGTAGCACCCTTGGAGGAAGCGAGGCGCTCCTCCGCGCCCCCCGGTGGTTTTAGCTAAGGCCTTGGGCCTTGACTTCGGCTTTACAATACAAGATCTGGAGGAAGCTGGAGATTGGGTTTATCCCGGATTTTCTAGATGTGGTGGGGTAGAGCGAATACGTTGGTTCCAGCTCAGGATTTGCATAGGCATACCAGAGGGCTTGCTGTAGGTTTCGAAGTTTAGAAGCAACTTCCGGAAGCCGATGAGTTTTAGGGTGTGGAGCAGGTGTCATGGGCTTGTGATTCGGAGTTTAATACTAAAACACTCACCATGGAACGGAGTTTAAGCTTAGGCTTCCCGATGCTCCCCGTCATGGCCGTAGAAGATGAGTAAGCTGAAAAGCTCAAGGGGTCCTGACTGAAACATCCGATGAAGCGTGGAGGAGGTTCACCGTTACACTCGCCCCCCACCTAACTATAAGCCTCCCGCCTTAACCTTATCCGCCGACCCCGCTGGGGCGGCGCCCAGAAGTTAGACTAGCTTCGGCGTCAGTTCCATGATACTCAACCCTACTCAACCCCACTCCGCCCCACGCAACCTTACCTCGGCCCCACGCGGCCCTAACCGGCCTATCCTTGTCGCTAGGTCTAGTAAGACTAATTTGCATAGGCTTTAGTAGAAATTCGTACTCTTCGAGTAATTTTATTGAATCCCAATGCATGCCCAACCCTTCCCCAGCCCCACTCAGCCCTAACCGGCCCTACTCGGTTGTTTCAGAGTAATTATAATTGAATCCCAATGCTTTAGTAGAAA
>BGNK01006107.1:11180-30354 GCA_003297005.1 Symbiodinium sp. clade A Y106
GCTTTCGAGGCAGCTGATCTTTCTTGCATCCCACGGAAAATGAGAGATCTCTTGTGTCTGCTATTTTCCGTTCTCGGGTTTAGTGGTTTAGGATTTTGGTTTAGGGCAAGGCTTTTTCTCGGAGCAGAACGCTCCGGTTCGCTTTCTCTGCCCTGCACTGGCACCGCACCGGTTTTGGAGTTTTTGGTGGCGCCGCACCGCACCGACGGAACGCCGAGCCTGAGACTGAGCCCAGCACTGCTGAGCCCAGCTGGGCAACGCCGCCGTACTTTGACGGCCATGTTTGGTTCTACATGCTTCGCACCCTAAGCNAGCCCCGCCTGCATCCGCATGTGCAGGGCCACCTGCAAAACATTGCATCGAGAAGTCTGCAACGCACAGCAACGCAGATGTGTGCACAGCATTGCAGGGAGGCGGGCACTGGTTTGGATCCGCCACATGGGCATGGATATTTTCGCACAGCTCGCGCCGCCTTTGTCTTTTAATCCTGTACAGTGTGAGGTCTGCACCGTCGAGTTTCTAGACTGATGCACCGCATGGCACAGCAAACAGGGTCTCAGCATCTGGGGCTCNTGTGAGGTCTGCACCGTCGAGTTTCTAGACTGATGCACCGCATGGCACAGCAAACAGGGTCTCAGCATCTGGGGCTCTCAAGTGGCACTGCACGCCTGCACTCAGCCTAACAAGCCTGTTGCCAGGCGCTCGGCCCCGCTACAGGCCAACACCAGGCGCATCGTCGGGTTTCGTTGGAAAAATGTGACCTCGCACAGGTCACCCTCAAAGCACAGCGCCGGCTGGGCACTCGGGTCTAGACCCACCTTCTTCTTGGTAGGGCACGCTGCTCTGCTCAGGGGGCCAATCACTGCTCCGCAAAGCGCGGGGCACTCAGCACCTCGCTTTGGTCACACTTCCAGCATCGGCTCTCACAGGTCCCTACAAGTTTTCGCACAGCCGTGCGCCTCCCGACGAATGACCTCAGCTGTACGCTCTTTGTGCCTGCTCCTCCCTGCTCCCTAACCCACTACCCTAACCTTGCATCGCCTAGGTCATCATCTTCAGCATCGACTTCACTGGGAGGACAACAGGGCTGCCTCTGCACTGCCTTGCACGGTACGGTTTTGCATTGTGTCCAGCCCTTCAGTTTGAAGCACAGCTGCGTGCTCTGCAAGCCTTTGCTCAAACCTCCCCCCAGCCTTTTCCCCGCACTGCACTGCACGGCCCAGCACCGCACGGTAACATGGCCGGCACGAGCACCGCACTGCAAGCATTGCTGCAAGGCCAGCGCGCCGACCGCATCCAGGCCTTCAGAAGCCTCGGAGCACAACGCATAGTACAGCTAGAGTCGGAGCTGGCCGAGGCAAGGATGACGTTGTTCGGTNGCCAGCCTTACGCACCATGGGGTGGCCCCGCACCATGGCCCCACCCGCCAATGTGGGGCTACCCACCGCCACCGCCACCGCACGCCCAGCTCCGCCCCGCACCGCGCGGCATCGAGGTGTCCCCGCTCGTGCGCACCGAAGTGCGTTGGGTAAACAACCCCAACGGCGAAGCACGGCCCTGCTACATGGACCGCGGCACTGTCAAATGCGCCGCCAAATGTGACTATAATTGTAGATTTGGTTATGGGCCCTGCAATAAGCCCTTGCGCAGCCCGCCTTCATCGGACTGCCATGCACCGCACCGCTGCTCGAAATGCAAGCAAGCGGAGGAGGAGCGCACTCTTTAAGCCCCTCCTCCAGCACCACACTGCCCTGCATAGCCACCGCACAGCCCCGCCTAGCCAGAACTCTAGCCCGGCATGTAACTCACATCCCTCATGCATCGCATCCGCTGTTGTTTCCTATCTTGCATTTCGTGGAGCACTGCACCGTTTGCACTCGCTCGCTCGCGGTGCGAGAAAAGATCCGGAGTGGGCTCGCACGGCCCAGCACTGCAATCTGGAGTTGCACTGCTCGCCCCTGCTTCTTGGCACTGCCTGCAGGACCTCATGCGAAGCACGCCTTCGCATGGCACAGCCGGCAACCTACACTTTGTTTTCGTCCGCTTGCCTTCCCTAGCCCTCCCCCCCAGCTTCTTGCTGAGCCCTACCCTGCACAGGTACCATCGACTTCACCGTGGCCTTGGGTCGGGAACTGGGCCCCGTCACAGCACTGCTCCGTTTTGCCAGCGTTGCTTGCACTGCCTTGTCCCCGCAGCCTTTTTTGCTCGTTGGCTCAGATGAGACGCAGATGGGCCTCGCAGTCGGCCCAGCGCAACGCACTATTCAACCATGAACTCAATTCTTCACCGCCTCGCTCTGCGGACTTGAGCACTCAGCCCGCTGCTCCCTCCAGCCAAGAAGCTCAGACATCGCCTAGGCCGGGGTCGTCCCCTGATTCCCCCGACCGCCTTAGGCAGCGGGGGGACTCACCGCAATCAGGCCTCGCACAGCCCAATATGGGTTTAGCATCGGACGACTTAGCTGTCGAGGACGGCTACCCGGCTCAGTCACTCATAACTCACGTTTTCGCAAAGCAAAGAGCACTGCAGTTTAGGCCCAAGCCACCCCCCAAACCCAAAGCCAGGCACGGGCCGCTGCCCACTGTTGCTGACCTTGCGGTCGGCCCGCCTCCCCTTAAGACCTCACCCCGCCCTGTAGTTAAGTACCCCGCACCGCAGTGCACAGCTCAGGCCCTGGCTGCGCCGCCGCCCGCCAAAAAATCTCGCATAAGCCCAGAACTGCAATGTGGAGGACTGCCTCCACCTCCTACCCCGCCTCTGCCACGCAGTATCTCGGGGGTCGGGTCCCCAATCATGATATCGGAGGGAAGCTCCTCAACGTCGCCGGCAGCACAGCCTCGGCCGCTGCCATCTGCACAAGCGGCCCTAGTGGCGCCTAAGCCCCGCCGCGTTAAAGTTTCATCCGTAAGAAAATCCCTAGCAACGCGCATGCAAACCTGCGGCACCATCTGGCTGCAGCTGGTCTATAAGCTCGCTTCTGCCTCTACACTTTTAGTTTCTGTATCGGCTCGGCATCGCTTTGCCGTCATTTTCCTTTCTCTTGCGAGCAATGCCTCGCTGACGCATTGCATCCTACCAAGCAATCTCTGCGGAAAAAAGGAGAGCCGTTCGCACTGCTCTGCATTCTTTCAAAGTAGTTTAGAGAACNTTCCTTTCTCTTGCGAGCAATGCCTCGCTGACGCATTGCATCCTACCAAGCAATCTCTGCGGAAAAAAGGAGAGCCGTTCGCACTGCTCTGCATTCTTTCAAAGTAGTTTAGAGAACAGCACCGTGTCTGTTGGTGGACGCGCGGAGGTCCGCACTGCCCTGTCTGCGCAAGTGGTCTCCCAGATGCCACAGAATGTGACGTAAAATCTGGTCACAGAATCGCTGCTTCTGGGTTGGCCCTGGCACGGGAGTGTGCCGCGCTCCCAAGTCCGAAGCGTCACTGTCCCCATCGAAGTCCGCATCCGAGAACTGAGCGGGAAAGATGTTCTCAGGGGTGAGTTCGGTGACCTCCGCGGCAGGCTGCTGTGCGTTGCCCGTGCGAATGGAAAATGGGACATCGTCCAGGTGAGAAGAAAAATAAGAACAACAGCAACCACAACAACAACACCAGCAGCAGCAGCAACAACAACAACAACCACAACCACAACCAAGGTAACGTCGGTTTTCTCAGGACAACAACAACAACCAAGGTAACGTAGGTTTTCGTCAGGAAAACGTGGGAAATGGNCACAACCACAACCAAGGTAACGTCGGTTTTCTCAGGACAACAACAACAACCAAGGTAACGTAGGTTTTCGTCAGGAAAACGTGGGAAATGGCACGAAGTCCGTCCAAAATGTAAGGAAAGCTGTCGTTTTTGTAGGAAAACCAACGTAACGTACGTCTTCCTTAAGGTAAGGTACGTTTGCCTGAGGAAAATCTAGGGGGAATGGCACCAAATCCGTCAAAAATGTGAGGGAATTAGTGTTTCCCTAAGGAAAAATCCACCTCCCTCCCTCCCTCCGTCCCTCCCTCTCTCCCGTCCGTCCCTCCCTCTCTCCCGCCCGTCCCCTCAGACCAAGCAAACGCACAAAAACAAAAAAAATTCACCAAAAAAACAAAAAAATGCTCAGATAATTTTGGTAACCTTCCATCGTGATGGACGGACCTTATTTTTGGTCATGTGTTCCTCCATCCGGAAACTGTGTTTCCGGATGTTTTGCGAAACGTTTTTTCATGAGCGTCTTTCTTTGAATTTCATGGACCTCTTTTCACACATGTGAGTGAGTGCTCTGCTTGAACACGTGAACATTGTTATCATGTGCAAAGTTTGGCTGAAGGTGCAAATGCACTACAAATTTTGTTTTCTAGAGGCCTGTAGCGTGTCTACCAGGTCCTGGGCTCCTACCGCGGTGTTCGTAGCCTTGCGGCCGCGGGCCGTCTATGGACGCGCGCATTCGGCGTGCTCCGCCGGTGCCACATCGCCGGCTAGTGCTTCTGCTTTTGGCCGAGGGGGAACTCGTCACTGGCTGGCGCAGCTCGATTTTGGGTGCTGATCTGTACCAGCTGCTGGCTGCGACACGCACGTGCAGTTTAATTCTGCTCTTTTTGGGCTTGCCGGAGTCGTACGAGCTGCCCCGGGTTCAGAGGCCCATTCGGGCCATTCTTTTCGCTATCTCTGCTGACGCTGCCGACAACGCACGACGCTTGCGGCGCCAGTACTTGGCATTGCAATGATGGATGGAGAGGATGACTTGCCCCTGACGGAGGTTTTTTCTGCGGAGAGCAACAGGCCTGAGGGCATATCTGCTACTTCTGGGGTTGCCAATGCTTCATGTTTTCCTGCGGAGGGTGCCGAGGGTTCCTCGGGTCTCGAGGACAGTGACACTGACGCTGCCAGACTTGCTGACCGACACCATGGAGGCTCGTCTCTCGAGCCCCTGCTGGCCTTGGGGGCCCCGCCTGCTGTCGACACCAATGCTGCCAGCTCTACAGACTCTGTCCGACCTGCGCCTACTCTGCAGTCCCTGGCCTCTAGCCCTGTGGCGGAGCATTGCCGAGCAGGAGGCATCCATTGCCCCGCGGGAGGCATCGGGGGGAATGGATTTATTCCTTATTTGCAAGACGGAATCCAATATATTTCTTCCATAAATTATTTGAATATGGAAAAACGGAACATCGGACAGCTTTGTTTTCCACATGGGATGCTACACTCCGCGCCGTCTGTCCTCAGACGGCCGAGGGGTAGGCTCAAAAAATTGTCATCAGGAGCGGGTGGGCGGGAAAGAAGTTTTCCTCGTGCCCCTTGACGCATGACGTCGCCCACAAATGTCAACAATCGTCACGCAAGGAAAACTTCAAAATTGCGATTCCTAATTTCAGTTCAAAATTGAACATGAAATTCATGCAAAACTGAATAAGGAGTTCATCCTTTCTGCTTCAGGAAGTTTAAAGGAGTAAACTCTTATTCCTGATTTGCAAGACGGAATCCAATATATTTATTTCCATAAATTATTTGAATATGGAAAAAGGAACATCGGACAGCTTTGTTTTCCACATGGGATGCTACACTCCGCGCCGTCTGTCCTCACCCCGATCCGTCACGGCGTGATCAGATCCCAGGGCACAGCACGTCTTGCAGCACCCATCTTTAGGAGAGGCTCACAATTCAGCCTCGACGGACCATCAGCTATGTTGCACGATGTAGGGACTCGTGAGAACCACGCCTTCAGCTCTAAGGAAGCTTCTAGCCGAAGGAAGGCCTCGATCACATTCTCAGCCAAGACTCCGCCCCCGTAGGTGCGAATCAAGGAATGCCGAGCACCATCATTGTCCAAGTAAAAAACGACTTGCGATCCCNAAGCTTCTAGCCGAAGGAAGGCCTCGATCACATTCTCAGCCAAGACTCCGCCCCCGTAGGTGCGAATCAAGGAATGCCGAGCACCATCATTGTCCAAGTAAAAAACGACTTGCGATCCCTTCAAGTGACGAGCCCACACTTTCAGGCAAATCAAAAGGGGAATCAATTCGAGTTCGAAGATTGGGTTCTCACTGCTGCAGAAGAGCTTTTGCATCAAGGGTTCTGGCACAGCTTCACCGAAGAACTCACAAGCGACTCCAGAGGCGTTCACCAAGACTCCTCCTACCCCGCCTGTGCCTTCTTCGGGATTGCAGGCACCATCCGTGAAGATGAGAACAGTTGTGATCAAGTTTCTCTCAATGGACAAAGGCTCACTGTGACACACACGGAAGTCAAGCCAGTTGAGAGCCCATTGCAAATCTGCCGAAAGAAAGGAGCTCTCAGACTTCTCCGCGCACCGACCTATGATGCGCTGAGCACGGTTCGAAACCCGGCCAAACGAAAAACCCTCGAAGAAAACCATCCTTCCACGTAATCGCTCAGCGGCCTTGGGTTCCAAAGATCCGGAGGTCAAGACTTCTTGAATGTAACCATGTAGCTCGGCCTTTCTCTTATCAGTGTGGCCTACCTTCAAGATTCGCTCTTGCACTCGGGAGAGATCCACACGTAAGCCCAGCATATCAAAGGTCACTGCAAAGGGCGACGCTTTCGACCCCTCCTTAGCAAACCTAAACCCTAGAAGGTCAAAGAGGGTCTCAACAACCCAATGAGCATTAGAGCAGAGGCGCTTGGAAGACACGACACTGAAGTCGTCAAAATAAGCAGTCCANCTTAGCAAACCTAAACCCTAGAAGGTCAAAGAGGGTCTCAACAACCCAATGAGCATTAGAGCAGAGGCGCTTGGAAGACACGACACTGAAGTCGTCAAAATAAGCAGTCCAGAACAGCCGAAGAAGAACCACTCCAATTTTCCAAAGCGCGGCGCTGACTCGCAAGAATCCAGCAACTGATCCAACGCCGCCGAAAGGCAGCGCATTAACACCAAGGAAAACAGGACTCGAGGTGTGGGGCTTATTAACCGCAATCCGGAATCGGGCCCTATCTTCAGCACACACTCCGAACTGTTTATATGCCGCCTTCAAGTCAAACGTGCGCCCGCAGCACTCAGGCATTCCTGCCTTGTTGACATCGAAAGCGTGAGCCATCATAGCAGCAAGTTCGTCGATGGTGTGCAAAGAAAACTTCTCGAGCAAACCAACCGTAGCATTAAGGCCGCAACACGACAAGTCGTCGATCACACGCAACTTGTTTTGCATGATTCCGAAACGCATGGCCACAGCCGTGGTGTCGGCCAACGGTTCATTGTCGACCCACACCCAACCGTCGTCAATCTCTTTTTGAGTCTCAGCCCAAGTCGCGCTCTCCAGAACATCTTCCTGCCTTCTAGACAGCTTCTGAAAAGTGACCTTGTTGAAACCCTTCGCAAGCACACTCAAGGTTTGCACGGAGAACTTAGGCCTTCGGGACCTAGGCAAGAACTCGCCAGACGCAGGAAGCCATCCAGAGAGGCTGAATCCACGGCATATGTCATCAACCAAAGATTCGTCTGCACACCCAGCAGCCCGCATCATCTCCTTCAAGAGCAGGAGCTTCTTCCCTTTGAGGATTGACGTTAAGTGATCAGGAAGGGAGTCATGCAACTTTTGCTCATCCTCTCGTAGAGAAGTTGCCCTGACAATCCAGAATTTCAAAGCATCAATCCGGAAAGAAGCAAGCTCAGCTGGAGGGGCCTCGAAGTTCGCCCTGGCACACTCTGTAACAAATGGCTCAACATGACTCTCAAGTGACCGAGGATGCCCCGCCGCAGCCGCTCGCTGCACGAAAACGTCGGCAGAGCAGGGCACGCCAATCTGAACCAGCTCTGCCACCGACGGCGGGCGCTCAACATCAAGGCCACACACTCTCGGCCCGGGCTCATTTACCTTACCGAGGAGGCTCTTCAAGGAACCCCACTGGCAAACCCGCCTCGAGAAAACCCTGGATCCCTTGGGCAAAGCGGCAAGCAACTGTTCCAAGGGCCGAGCTTGCTGCACTGGCACGACACAATCAAGCGTACGGTCAAACGCCCACACAAGCTGCGGTAAGCTGTTGCCTCGGGGCTGAAGGCCCAAGTGCAACCTTGATATGGGGAGTGAGGCCGAGGCAGCTGCCTGAGACAAGTTTTGTGGTCCAAAATCCAGTTCGGGGCAAGCTTGCACAACACAATGCAACAAGCGCTCAACGAGGAGGGGCGGGAAGATTGGTTCATCAACAGTTGCAAATGAAACGCGCCGCCTCTTGGAAAGGACTGGGCGCCAAGGCACATGTCGGTGAGATCCGTCACAACGACCCTCAAGTGAGCTGAAGGCATCAGTGGACGACCACAAGCGAAACAACTTTGGCCTCAAACCTCCATGCACACAGCTGTGAAAAAGGACGGAATGACCGGGGCATTCCTGCTCGACCTGAGTGAAGAAAGAAGTCTGCCAATAGCGGCTATTGGCAGGGTTCTCTATGACCGTCAACACTCCCAGGGCTAAAGCTTCCTTGGCCACAACTGCAAGGCTTTCGAACAACTGATTTGCCCGCTCAAGGCACAACTTGTCTCGACCCGAGAGACCCGGCAAGCCATCAGGAAAATCAGCTGAGCGCAGAGGTCTGGGCAGCTGAAGTTTTTTATTAGCGATTTTTGCCAACGGTCGTTGACGCATCAAGCTGGAGGTCCCTGAAGGGGGCGAAATGAACACACAAACGACATGATGAAATTCAACCCGTAAGAAGTCAAGGAATGCTTCAAGTTGCAGCGGATCTACCAAGTCCATGANTGGAGGTCCCTGAAGGGGGCGAAATGAACACACAAACGACATGATGAAATTCAACCCGTAAGAAGTCAAGGAATGCTTCAAGTTGCAGCGGATCTACCAAGTCCATGACAACAACCTGCGCCCGCCCCAGTCGCCTGTTGGGCGCGTCCACAGCAAAAGGGCGGAAACCAAGACGGGCCGCGGCCCGGCTAAGTTCAGCAGAACCAGCACACAGCTCGACAAAATACAAGTCCGAAGCAGCCTTGGGAACCAGCTTTCCAGCAGGGGTTTCAGGCGGCAACGGGGCAAGGGGCCTAGACCTAGGGTCACCCACAACGGCAAAGGGACCTAAACCCAACGGAGCAACCGAGAAACCCAAAGCCTCCACAACCGGGCGTGACGCGGCAGCAAGCTGTTCACAACCAAGGACTGAATACGTAATCAAGATTATCCTACAGCCAGTCCACTTGCGAGTCTCGTGGAAAGCAGTGGGATCAGGAAGAAAGGCTGGGCCTGCCGCTACGTCAATCAAGTCACCCACGAGGTTAGGATCTCCTTCTGCACACAGAGCACCGCCGTCCTTCTGGTTCCACAATTCCCCACCTGAGCAATACGTGAGCGGCACAATGAGGTTTGGGCCAGGACGGTTGTTGATGTCTCGATGAAGACCTGACTTGACATCCACATGAACTGCCAGAGAACTGTAGCTGAGGTTCGGACAAACATGACCAACAAGCATGTTCACTGCCTTACAAGTTAAAGGGAAGAGTCGCGAGTTCTTATGGATCCCCAAGATTCCCCCGTGTTTGTAGACGCCCATGCTGTATCGGCCATCAGAATCCTCCTGGAACTTTCGCAAAGGGTCCTTCGCGTGCTCTGGAAGCAACGCTACAAGATCCACGATTGCTGCAGCAGTCAAGCATTCGGGTCTATCAATCAAGAATTTGGCCATGGCCTCAGCGTCCTGAAAACGAGGCTTAGGGACTTGGGACCTAGAACCAAAGCTAACAGGGACGGAAAATTGTGGCTTTTCATCCTGCGCGGCTGCAGGCCTGCGCACGCAATCGGCTGGGTTTTCACAAGGCACGGGCCTTGGCTCAACCCTTTCACGAGCGGAGATTTTCTCCTTTGCAGCACGAAGTTTCTCTTTAAGAAATTCTGAATTCACTGAGATTGGCGGGTCGTTAGGTCCAGGCCACATGGTCGCCTCCCCTCTCCTTCCCACTAGAGCTGTCCCACTAGCGGCTGCCGTAACACTACGGTCCACGCTAGCAGAGCTTGCCGATGACTGCACTGGCTCCTCAAGTGACCGCTCTAGTCACTCCTGAGGCTTCGCCGATCTGCACGACACCGCAGAGTGGCCCGGCTTGTGGCANGAGCTTGCCGATGACTGCACTGGCTCCTCAAGTGACCGCTCTAGTCACTCCTGAGGCTTCGCCGATCTGCACGACACCGCAGAGTGGCCCGGCTTGTGGCACTTTGCACAGACGTGCAAACCTCGCACACACTTCCAAACATTTCCCCTCACCTTGTCAGTCTTCAGGGAACAACCACAGGCCATATTGAAATCCCAACAGACATTGCCGTCTTCAGTTCGACACGTGAACTGCTTCAGCTCTTCGGGAACTGTACGCCGGGTGCGAACCTTTGCCTTCGCCTTTCCCTTCGGCTTTCCCTTTCCCTTTCCCTTCCCTTGAGGAGGGTCTGCAACGTATTCATCAACTGCAGCTACCGCGAGCGCAGCGCCCGGCTTCTGCAAGTGTAACAAATACTGCTGTAGACGCACGTCATACATCAAGGCTTGGAACTTGGAATCCAGGGGCGAGACTCCTAAAGAATCGACCTTGAAAGGCGGCACGGCCTCGCGAGCCAACAGCATGAAAAGCTCCTTGTCAGCACGCATGCACTGGTTCAGGCTCACGGAACAGTACCCAGGTGGGGGCGTCATGGACAAACAGTCCAACATCTTCTGCACCCACTTTTGATGCACATCCCATGAGATCATGTGGCAGCTATCGTATGCTAAACCCCGCCGCATCATAGCCCATTGGAAACGCAAAGGATCCGTCACATCACAAACAACGTGGGGCTCACCTTGGCCCACCTTGATCACATTTTGTTCAACCTGCAGGAGCGAGCTCTTATCCTTGCCTGTAGCAAGAATCTCGGCTTCCCTCTTGGCGCATTTTGATGCCGGGATCCACATAATTATTCCAGACTCATACTGCTGGTTCGTCAGATCTAAGAGCTGATGCGAAGGCTCAAGCTCCCCCGTGATTTCCATTCCAGAGAGCCTTCGCCTCTGAAGATCAAGCCTCGCTCGCTTCTCGGGAACAGGCACCTTCCTAGTGTGGGAAGGGTCCGAAGGATCATGCGTCACTAAGTCACGGTATGTCTGTACCACCAAAGTGGTTGCCTCAAAATGCAAATGGCGCAAAACAGCCGTCTGTCCCATGGTCGGCTCAGTCCCATACACCTTCGCACTGAAAGCCTCAAACTGAGACTCCGTCGGCGGCTGCTGAGGCGACCCTATGACAAAGGCTAAAGTTTTGAAAGTCTTGATGCCCTGAGCACTCAGCTTTGCATGCAACGTGGCATCACTCGCTGACTCGCCGCATCTCTGGTGGAAAGCCGCCTCGCTGTCNAAAGTCTTGATGCCCTGAGCACTCAGCTTTGCATGCAACGTGGCATCACTCGCTGACTCGCCGCATCTCTGGTGGAAAGCCGCCTCGCTGTCGATTATGGTCGACATGGGGACTACGGCTCTGCCTAAGGAATCCACTTGGTCCTTCCCCACGGCAGCAACCACGACTTGCACGGGACTCAGCTCTCATGCTCGATGGAAGCAAAGGCATCTCACAACAAAACAGCGCGCACCGCCGCACCAATTTGCTTACCTCGCATTCAGCCGCAGCCCCTCTTAGCCGTCTATACACTCACAGACTTGTTGCAAATCCGGCACTTGCTGAAATCCCATCTCAAGTCCTCACAGCTGATCTTCACATGAAGAGGGCCAATGGAACGACCACAGCAGAAGACCTTCGTGTAGCCCGCCGGGGCATAGTGCACAACCCGAGACTTCTCATGCCTCCAGATGTCGTGATCTGCAGGAGGAGACACCACCATGCGCCGGAATGGTCCCTCGCCCTCCTCCGGCGCCGAGTCGCTGGAAGACGAGTCCGTGGTGACATGGCCGCTGACATCAAGGTCGTTCTCCGCCTCGCCCTCCTCGGCGACGCCCCCACGAGAGCCGGCCTTGGTCGGGAAGTCGTCATCAACCTCCTCGTCCTTAACCACGACGACCTCACTGCACCGGCCCGCCGATGCTCGCTCATCACTCAGCACTCGGCGCTTCTGGTTTCATCTGGGCGAAAAAACCCTTGCCTGATCTCCGCGATCAGTTTCTCAAGGATCATCAGCGGCTGAGCCGCTGCATCACGCGAGTAAGTGAGGGCCATTTTGTAGGTTGTCGTGTGATATCCAAGAAGCTGACGATCAGACACGCTTACCCCTCTCTTTGCTGCATAGCTGAGCACAGTACACTTGCAGCTGTGTGAAGAAAGCTTCCTCTCGCCTAGCTTTGCGCTGGATCCAGTGAGGATGCACCTGAGCCAGCGCCCCATCTCCTCAGTGTCCAAAGGCCGCACCGTTGGGCAGCCTTGCTTGTCCGGGGCCGGCATCACCGGACAGTCAGGCGGGTCTCCCAAGCCCAACTCTTGCCTCGCCAACCTCCAAAGTCGGGCCCAGTTTGAGCCAGCGACACCCACGCCGGGAGCCACCATAGGCAGCAAGTCATGCCTCATCACACTGCTCCTCATAGTCTTATGATAGGCAACTGGGCACTCGATGTAAGCCAGGTTTTGAGCTGCATCATAATCATAGATAATCAGCTCAGCATGCATCAAGTCTGACCATCGAGCTCGCGCATATGTGCACAGAAGAGTAGCCCCGCAAAAAACTCGGTCCCAGGCATCTGAAGAAAACTCAAGCTTCTCATGAAGGACTCCCAGCTCCGAAACAGTAAAAGGGGATGCACGATGCTTGGGACGAATTTCCCCATTGGAAGCGTTTCCCAGGCACCTTCTGCTCTTGACAGTCAAGTCCAGCTCCTCCACGCCCAGGGCGAAGCGGCAGAAAACAACTGCCTCGAATGTCGCCTTCCTCGACGACATGCTCGCTCCCCCGTCCCTCTCCACACAGAGGAACTTATACAAGAAAAATTCGCTAGCCGGGAAAACCGCCGACTCCTGAGTCAAGAACGCCTCATACTTCAAGAGGCTGCGCAGCCTCTTCCTCAACGTGGCCGGGGCCTTGTTTCCAAGAACATCTGCAACCATGGCCTTCCGCTCGTCCTCCGAGGATAAACCGCACGGCTGATCTCGCACCTGCACCCCAGGCTCCCACCTTGAAATGAAAACAACCCAGCAGCCCACTGCCTCGCTGAGTTGATCCTCCCTCAGCTGTTTCCAAGTGACGGCTTGTCTCTTCACCACAGACATCTCGAAAAACCTCAAACTCGCCATCTCGGCCTGCCTCCTCTTGACCACAGCCGGCTCCTCAACGGTGGCCGGAAGCTCAGGTTGCAATGGCCTTTTGAGGTCGGTGCCATAAAAGCCTTTAAAAGGATCATCCGAAGCTGAAGAGAAAAGCCGTCCCCAGAAGTCGTCCTCCCAGACTTGCTTTGCCATAGCCCCGTCCAAGGATTGATAAGCTGCCGCGACGGCCCTATCCACGCGGCGGGGAGCCGAGCTGTCAGACTCGGGAACCACATCCCAAGAAGAAGCAGCCGTCTCCTGTCGCCCAGACACGCTCTCGCCCGAAGCCGTGCCCACTCCAGAAGATAAGCCCGACCTGTACCAGGCAGCTTCGGCATCCGAATCTCTCGCAGCAGACAAGTCATCAAGAGGGTCCATGGAGAAGGAATCGACAGGTTTCTGAAGATCATGCTGGAGGAAATCCGCTGGGGCTCCCATGAGTTCGCCACGACACTCTGCATCAAAACCAGAATCAAGTGGGAGAGGCCCCGGCGAGGGCACCAGCAGAGGCACCTGAAGATCGGCTGCTAAGCCCCCTGGAGCATCAGTTGCAGACAGAACAGGCATGCCTGCAGACCTGCCCCCCTCCCCAGCAAAAACCTCCGTCAAGGGCAGTGCATCATCATCAGCGGCCATCCTTAGGCCAAAAACAGCCGCCTCAAGCGGCAGGCGTCGTTGGCCGCGTCAGCGGAGATAGCAAGCAGGATGGCCCGAATCGGTCGCTGTACCCTCGGCAGCTCGTGAGAAAAAGGCAGGCCGAGGAAAAGAAGGATAAGGCTGCCAGTGCGCGTGGCAGCAAGCAACTGGCCCAGATCTGGCCCCAAAATGGAGCTGCGCCAGTCAGTGACGAGCTCACCTTCTGCCAGAAGCAGCAGCACAAGCCGGCGATGCGGCACCGGCGGGGCACGCCGAATGCGCGCGTCCATAGACGGCCCGCGGCCGCAAGCCTACGAACGCCGCACCAGGGAGACCCAGGACCTAGTAGACGCAACTACAGGCCTCTAGAGGGGTCCTCTAAAGAAGTTTTCCTCGTGCCCCTTGACGCATGACGTCGCCCACAAATGTCAACAATCGTCACGCAAGGAAAACTTCAAAATTGCGATTCCTAATTTCAGTTCAAAATTGAACATGAAATTCATGCAAAACTGAATAAGGAGTTCATCCTTTCTGCTTCAGGAAGTTTAAAGGAGTAAACTCATCATACTTATTCTGTGCCTGGGTTAGGTTTAGTTTAGGGTCTTCCTTGTCGGGTTTTGGAAGTTCTGTCAGGACGATGATGTCGCTGTGCTCCAGCAAGAGCTGAATGGCTTGCGAGAGGGCTTTGCTCAGCACGGCGAAGCTTGGCTCCGCGAGCGGCTTCGGGAGCAGTCTTTCCCGCAGTTGCGTGGGCTGGCTGGCGCCGCGAAGGTGCAGCGGGCTTCGGGCCGACACAAACTGTCCAGAGCGGACTTGGAGCAAGCCCTGTGGCAGAGCATTGCCGAGCAGGAGGCATCGGAGGGAATGGATGTTCGGGATGACGATGCGGAGGACGATGCCGCTGTGTCCCAGCAAGAGCTGAATGGCTTGCGAGAGGGCTTTGCTCAGCACGGCGAAGCTTGGCTCCGTCAGCAGCTTCAGAAGCAGTCTGTCCAGCAGTTGCGTGGGCTGGCTGGCGCCGCTGGTGTGCAGCAGGCTTCGGGCCGGCGCAAACTGTCCAGAGCGGACTTGGAGCAAGCTCTGTCGCAGAGCATTGCCCCGCGGGAGGCATCGGGGGGAATGGATGTCATACTTATTCTGTGCCTGGGTTAGGTTTAGGGTCTTCCTTGTCGGGTTTTGGAAGTTCTGTCAGGACGATGATGTCGCTGTGTCCCAGCAAGAGCTGAATGGCTTGCGAGAGGGCTTTGCTCAGCACGGCGAAGCTTGGCTCCGCGAGCGGCTTCGGGAGCAGTCTTTCCCGCAGGCGCGTGGGCTGGCTGGCGCCGCTGGTCTGCCGCGGTATTCGGGTCGCCGCAAACTGTCCAAAAACGAGTTGGAGCAAGCCCTGTGGCGGAGCATTGCCGAGCAGGAGGCATCGGAGGGAATGGATGTTCGGGATGACGATGTAGAGAAATGCTCTGAGCTGGTTCAGCAGAGGAGAAGGGCAAACCCAAGCGAACGGCCACAGCAGACATCAAGCGATGACAAAAGAGTGAGGGGTAAACTGATTCGTCAACAGTCCTGAAACGCAAGTGCCTTCCCACAACACGCGGCTGCCAAGGTTTGTGAACATGTGATGAATCACACCGGGCCTCAAGGGAACCGAAGACATCTTGCGAAGCCCAAATGCGAATCAGGCGTGGCCGCTCGCCACCATGACAACACAAATGAAACCTGGTGTCGAACCCGACACAGCACGTGAGAATGTCCTGAAAGAATGAAGTATGCCAATACAGCGAGCTGTCGGGATTCTCAATAGCTACCAGCAAAGTTAACGAACAAGCAAACTTAACAAGCCGGGTCAGCTCAAAGTACAGTTGGTTAGCTTCTTCGACCCTCCGACGGTCGGACCCAGAAAGCCCGGGTAGCATATCGGGGTAGTCCGAACTCCGAAGGGCAGAAGGCAACTGATAACCCTGGCGAACCCACTTGTCGATGTGCTTGCCACGATGGACACTGGCGGTTCCTGACGGAAGAGAGATGAAGACAAGTGCAATTCGACCAGCCTCAGATTGAAGCAGCTCTTGAAGATAGTCTATGTTATCAGCATCTGCCAGATCAAGTCTGAGGAGGCGCCGGCCTGGCGCACGAGCTAGATTGCTGTCGATCGGCAGCGACTGAAAACCTAAACCTTCAGCAACTGCGGACAAAACAGCATGTCCTGCACACAACTCAAGGATCAAAGCGACCTGACTGATCGTAGGGCTATGTGGCGGGTCCTGCGAGACCCGACGAACATTATGTAGGACGGCTGTTGCACTTGCATTGATGTTCCGGAAGACAAAACCAAGCTCAGACAAGGATGAACGATCGGCAATGCTCAACCTGTCAGCAAATGAAGGCATGTACGCAACCAACACGATACGGTCACCCTGCCAAGGAAGTACTGCATGATGAACCGACGGGT
Organism: Symbiodinium sp. clade A Y106; assembly: GCA_003297005.1. Taxonomy (NCBI): domain Eukaryota; class Dinophyceae; order Suessiales; family Symbiodiniaceae; genus Symbiodinium; species Symbiodinium sp. clade A. Next base: position 27,469 of record BGNK01006107.1, read on the forward strand.
CGATTCTAACCGGCCCGGACGACACTTCACACAGCCTGCCAAGGATTGAAGCACCGTTGTGTTCGTGCGCAACATGGCCATGTTCATCCCTGACCCAGACCTGACCATTGCCGAAGTGAGTCAAAGGCGCAATCAGATTCATTGAACCTTTGGCATTACTCTTGTCCAAATGAAAACCTGACTGCACATTCACAAGAACCTGCAAAGCTCCGAACTCAAGGCAAGGATCAACCTTCCTCACCAAGGCTGTGAGNTTGAACCTTTGGCATTACTCTTGTCCAAATGAAAACCTGACTGCACATTCACAAGAACCTGCAAAGCTCCGAACTCAAGGCAAGGATCAACCTTCCTCACCAAGGCTGTGAGGTAACGACAGACCATCGGCATATTTGCACAGTTGTTGAAAACACGACTCTGGCCTGCGCGTACATAAAACCCAAGGCTCACCTTGAATCCACCAACAGATGACTCCTGGGAAGTCCGCATGGATTGGTCCTTAGGCAAGAGGCCGATCAAGCGAAGGCAACTGGAAGCATCGAGCTGCTGCAAACGAAGGAGATCCCTCGCGAGCGCCTCAGCTGGCGAAAACTTGTTATGATGATCCGGGACTTCTGTAGCTGAATCCTGAGGCGGCGCGGCGGAAACCCGAGGAACTACACCCACAGACGAAACGGGGCCCTCCGGATCGGCATCCGGCAGGGGGTGCCTAGGGTGAACCCCTAAACCCAAATCTGCAGGCACTGTCACCTCAGTGACACGGCCTACCTGATGAAGAATCTGTGAAGGAACACCTCCAACTGCAGTGGAAGAACATGATCTTGTGGCATCTCGTATTGAATTCAATCTTGTTTTAAGAAATTCTGCATTGGCACAGCTGCCAACTGCCTGCACATGCACACTTGTGGAAGGAACACCTTCATGGCACGAAGTCCGCTTCACGGACTCTCGACAGTACTCATCACCACCCTCCCTGACAGCGGTTCTGTCTGCGGAGNCTGCACATGCACACTTGTGGAAGGAACACCTTCATGGCACGAAGTCCGCTTCACGGACTCTCGACAGTACTCATCACCACCCTCCCTGACAGCGGTTCTGTCTGCGGAGCGGGTGATCTTGGAGTGACACTCAGCACTCGAAGGAGATAGTCACTCCTTGTTAGCTGACTTGCATGTCAGAACCGAGTGACCCGGCTTGTGACATGCAGCACACACATGCAAACCCTTCTCACACTTCATCCAACCCGACTTTGGGTCCTTCTCAGTCTTGTTGGAACAACCATCCTCAAGATTGAAACCCCAACACGCATTCCCAAACTTCGTCCTGGTCTCATACTGCGCAAGGCTTGCCGGCTTGTTCTTGGGACCGCCACGGGCCTGTGCTTTAGCCTTAGCCTTCTCAGTGGCAACACGCGGGATCTTCGGCGGCCTGGTGGGCCTCGGGAGGATCCTTAGCAGGGGAGTTCGGAACCTTAACCACCTGGCTCTTCTGCATTGGAAGCAGAAACTGGTTGATGCGTTGGTCAAACATCAAGCGGCTCATCACTGCATCTAATGGTGGCTTTCCTGAGGCGTCCAGCTTGAAGGAGGCTAGCCCTTCTTGTGACAACAGCAAGAACATCTCCTTGTCAGCACGCACACACTGTGACAATGTTACTGCTGCAAAGGTTGGCGGGGGAACCACTGAAAGACAGTCCAGCATGCGTTGGATCCATTTCTGATGTACACTATAAGAAATCATCTTGCACTGATCGTAAGCTAAACCCCTCCTCTGCCAAGCCCACTGGCACCTGAGTGAGTCAGATGTATCACACTCGATCGTCGTACTTGGCCCCCCAACCTTGACGGTGGAGTTCTCAACTTGAAGGACACTAGGTTTCTCCTTGAAGCCGGAGATGATCTCGACTTCCCTCTTAGGACACTTAGAGGGTGCCAACCAATACACCACTGTATTCTCAAGTTGATGGTTGCAAGCATCGATCAGCTGATAAGCTGGATCCAGCTCACCCTCCATGTCAATGCCCGTCAACCGCGCTTGTTGCACCTCCTTCCTGGCCCTCTTCTCAGGCAGAGGAAGCTTTCGCATCGGGGCTCCATCAGAAGAATCCTGACTCACCATGTCCCTGTGAGTCTGAATCACCAAAGTGGAAGCCTCGAAGTGCAACTGACGGATGCTGGACAGCTCTCCTATCGTCGGGTCCCCTTCGGAGCCAAAGACCCTCTTGGCAAGGTCAGTGAACGCTGCCTCAGTCGGCGGAGTCTGAGGGGTGCCCAAGGCGAACGCCAATGACCTGAAGGTCTTCACGCCTTGCCCTGCAAGGCCAGCGTTGAGCGACCCATCACCTCTCACCTCCAAGCACCTCCGCTCGAAGGCGGCCTGACTTTCAATGATGGTCGACATGTCACTACACGCGAAGGACCCCGTTTCGAGCCCCACTCAAACACAACGCTTGCTCAAAACAAATCGACATGTGACTGTCATGACATGTGACATGATAGACTGCAGACACATCGTAACAAGCATCATGCAACGCTGACTGTTTTCGAGCCTACCTCGAATCCGCGAACTTGGAGCACAGCCTGCAGCGAGAATACGCCGGGCTCGGCTGTTCCTGGAGCTTCCTGTGCAACGGTCCTATCGAGCGCCCACACACAAAGCTCCGAGTGTGTCCATCAAGAACAAGATGCAAAGTCTTGACTTTCGTATGCTCTTATTTCTGGTATGTGTTTCAAGCGAAATGTTTCTTCATATAATCTCACTCAGCAAGATATTTTATTTCTTCGCTTTCGTTTATCGCGAAAACTTTATTAGACACAAAAGTTTCCGCGACCTTCATATGTGGTCAAGTTGAATATATGATATAATTTAAGAGGATATGATTCCTCGGCA
>BGNK01006108.1:4061-16380 GCA_003297005.1 Symbiodinium sp. clade A Y106
CACACTCCACCGGCACGGAATGGCCTGACCACTCCTGCAAGCAGATGGGATTCACGGGATACAGGAACTACTAGGGGCCTAGAGTCAGGGACAACCAGGCACAGGAGTGACTGACTTGGAGTCACGTACAATCTAAAAGGATTAGGGGCCTAGGGTCAGGGACAACCAGGCACACAAGTGATTGACTTGGCAATGTCAAGCACAGGCACACTGCTGACCTCCTCAGATCAGCACACTCTGGTGGTATGACCTGACTTCCTCAGCTCGCAGCACCACCTCGTAGGAATACCGCAGAAACACTTCCAACAGATGTGTGTCAGGTGCAAGCAGCTTACAGGCGTATGCAATGATCTCAGCTGCCACGTGCAATCGGTTAAGGCGATGCTGATGCAGTTGCCTCAGCTGAACCTGCCTCTTGCCAAATGAATACTCAGATAAAGATGGCGTGCGAGGCTTTTGAAGTTGCAGCTCTGAGTAAAGTTCAACAGCACGCTCCCTCAGGGCTTGAAGCTTCTCACGGCTGTCCCAGCACACGGACAGGCCTGACTCAGTGGTCTGAGCCGACGCTTCGGCTCTGCTGTTTTGCGATATGGCGACAACCGGGAGCCTCACTACAGAGGGAACCTTGCTACGACGTGGGGGCACTACGAGCTACAGCTACAGGCCTCGAAGGTCCAAAGAGCGCACTAGCGCTCCGCTACCATGAATGTTTTCCTTGACTCTTCAAACACCTACGAATGCACGGAATCAGCATACAATGCAAGGCGACGGTTAAAAGCACCCCAAGAAAGTGGGACATGCGAAAAACAAAATTGGGAAAAGTGAAATCGTTTCTCCGCCACCCAAAACAGGTACACCACAGGTGCACTTAATCACAAACACACGTCCCTTGCAATATGGCTCTGGTCGTCGATGAACACCACAGATTCAAGTCGACGCGCTCTAGAGCGATTATAAAAGGCCACAAGATCAGTGAGGCGCTCTCCCTTCCCGCCCCGCCCAGTCTTGCGGTCAGTTAAAACAATCGGCAAGCCCACCCGACGCGTGAACGACAATGGCTCTGCAACTCTGCGGACCGACTCAGCAGCCCCGTCCCTCGTCGTCTGTATGACGGCGTAGCTGAGGAACAGCACTCCAATGTGAGCCTCACGCAGGACCCTCTGCAATAGACGAGTTGTAGCCGCCTCTGTGCGGTCAGCAACTTTATGAATGTCCAAAGCCAAAAGAGTCGTGACGCCAGATCCAATAAGATTCGCAGCCCGGGCCAAAGACGGAGTAACCGTTACAACGGGCTGGTGCAAAGTTGGAGGTCCCAATGGTTCCACTGGTCTGCGCGCTGGCGGAGGATCCAAATGCTCTGGTGCCGGTGTCTCTGGGACGGGCTCTATTACGGACTCTATTGGGGGCTGCTCCTCCTCCCTCTCCTCAACAACAACTACAACCTCCTCCGAGCCCGAAGGTTCGGTTCTATTAGAAGATGTATTCGCTGTTGTGTTGCGAGGAGTCCTGGACACAGATCGTCCGCGGCTCTGATGCAAAAGAGGATTGGTAGTCGTCCGAAGGCCCAATGGCACAAATGGCCCAACGTCCGGGGCAACAGAAGGTGCAACAGAAGCAGAAGCTGGCTCACCACCTATGCTAGCTTTGGCTTTCGGAATAGGTGGCTCAGGAGGCAAGACTCTGCCGGAAGGGAGCTTAGGGCGCACAACCGGAGGCGGAGGAGTTCCTACTCGAACTGGTAGGGTCTTAGGGGTAGGAGCGACCTGATTCTTCAATAGGGGCGCGGGAAGATCGAAGGCCCACCGTTGTCAATATAAGCCGGTATCTCCTGAAAACGATCTGGCACGTTGCCCTCACCCAACCAATCCAAATACTGCGACGCAGTGCGCAAGTTCGCAGCGTCACCCTCACCCAAAAATCCAGCTGATGCTCGCAACTGCTCCAACTCAGCCTGGAAACCCCCAACTATTTTCAAGTGGAGGCTTCGGCGGACGCGGCCAGACGATCCACCTCCTCCGCGATTCTCGCGGTGCAAAATAAGGGCCAAATGCAACTGTTGCCGGGCTTCAGCGGTGACGGCACGAGGAGCAGAACTCATGCATTGAATTCACTCCCAGAACTTCCCTCCGCTAACCCAGAACAACCCCCTTCTGGCTGCGTAAGCACGCCTCTGCGGAATGTTGCTCTGATAGCCCTGAATGACCCCCGTTGGCTGCGTAAGCACGCCTCTACGGAATGTTGATTTGTGGATCTAACCGATGCAATGACTGATCACCCGAAGATAAATGAACCAAAGCTGGGCTGCGGTGCAGACTCCAGCTGGGATTGGGGACTGAAGAGGCGGTTCAAAGGCCGAGCACGGGAAATACCCATGCTAACCCAAACCAGCAGTCTCAATCAACCTTCAATCCGCCCTGAAACCTTACGCTGTTGTTGATCAGGAGGGTTGCAGGGCTCGCAAACTCACTCCTGTCGGGAAGCCTGTTGCACCACAAGGCCTAGCCTCCTTTGTCCGTGAACGGGACTACGGGACCCGCGCCGCAAATGCGAACCTCACGCATAGTATGCTGGCACGACGGTAGCAGCTGCAACGGGCGCTGCCCTACCGTACCTCAATCGACGAAGGTGAAGTAAATCCTCACCGAAGCCGAACCACCGGCGGATTAATCGGCGAACCACTGTAGCCCACGTAACCTTGACTCTCACCTGATGGTTTCCTCTGAAGACTCTCCTTTGCCAATACACAGGACACCAGTAAGACAAGAAAGAAGTCCGAAGGTCCTGGTACAGACAATAAAGAGTTTCGAATGTTGATGGAAAGATTTCGGGTTCGGATCTGTGCATGCAAATCCAGGTTGCGGCGGTGCAATCTCTGGATACAATCTCAACTGAAGGTTTTCGCTCTTAACCCCAGGAGATGACAGTGCAGGATATGGAAAGGGATATGAAGGATGGGCAGGTCTTTGCTAGACCTACGGCGAACCGATTTCACGCAACTGTGCTAGTTGCTTGCAAGTATGGAAGGCACAGACACTATGCCTGCGCGGCGGGCACTATGGCGCGAGAGGGGTCCTAGCCTCACCCTACCTACGCGACCACAGTACGTAATATGGAAATGCTGAGGCTGTTAACCAGTTGAACACGTGGTACACCGACGTGTCAATGATAACAAGCAAACAAGCACTCAAGACGCCTGTTTTACTTGAGCCAAACAAGTCGCACGAGTCCACAGTTGAGCTGTCCTAACTCTACTNGTTGAACACGTGGTACACCGACGTGTCAATGATAACAAGCAAACAAGCACTCAAGACGCCTGTTTTACTTGAGCCAAACAAGTCGCACGAGTCCACAGTTGAGCTGTCCTAACTCTACTTGTACAAGTCATGTACAAAGGTGCAAACTGTACGTGTAATGATAACTCCCCCCGTTAGGAAGAGTCACCTGTGGACTATTGTGCTCTGCGGAGTAACTACTTGGTGAGGTTATCCACTCCTTCTAGAAGTGGAACCCCAGTGTGCGAAGTCGTAACTGATCTTCGACTGACAGCCTACTCACGTTCCTAGGGGTGAAGGCAATTACAACCGTCCTAGTACCCTTGGTGCAAGGGGGTTGTTGCGTGCAATCTTCTTGGGTCAAAGATGGCGGGCCATTCCAAGACTTCACCGAGCTCACTCCTACTTAGGTCCGGACAGGGCCATTGCCCATTTGGTGATTGGACCCACACATGGCCCCCCTGGAACACTTCAAGCGGGACTACTGCGTTCCTGCTGCTAGGTTCGTTGAAGGAGTCACGGTGTGTAAGGGTGATCTGGTTCCTAGCCAGCATCACTGCGGTGAACTTATGCTTAGGCAACACCCTACGGATGAACCTACATAACACCGAAGTGGGTACTGGGAAGAGGGTTACATTTTGCCTTAAGCCTGCGATTCCACCTCCGTGCGCGAATGCACCCGCGGTGAAGCATGATGCCTCATCTACAGATGGGTGTACAGCGCCTTGACCTGGTAGGTAAGCGATCAACTGCATGAGGTCTTCTGGTGTGACCTTCCTAGGCAGTGAGCTTGCGAAGTGTTCTGCCTGCTCGATTACGACCTTTGAGACGGTCGCAACATGAGAGCTACCTTCACTCAGGCACAGCTGTGTGAGCATTTCAGGCCATTCAGCTGGAGGGATAACCTTAGTCAAACCATTAGCTAGTCGGCCCTTACTGTTCACATATGTAGCCGAAAATTCTTCTTGTTCAAAGATCTCTGCCATACTCGCTATGTTCACACGATGAACACGGCCTAAATGGCGAAGTTTTGGGCTATACCCTGACTTCAAGATCGCAAGGACAGTTTCGTTGTCCTGGAAGAAAATGATTGGCACAGTGCCTTTGCTGACAGACTGCAGAAAAGTTTGCAAGTTTATGACCTCCGAAAACAGTGCTGAAGCCATGGAGATCATTTCTGCTTCTGGCGTGGACCTCGCTACCGACGTCTGTTTTCGGCTCTGCCACATCACCGGAAATGCAGACTGGCCTGTGCCTATGTGAACGACGATTCCAGAGGTACTACGTGACGTGTATGGGCATGCTGCAAGATCCCTTGTGTGGTGGATGTACGAGACAAGCCTTAGTGTTTGTCGGTCTTCCCAGGCAGTCCATCTAGTGACTCGGGAAGCTAGGCGAGTAACGGCAAACGAAATATCTGCTCTGCACAACCGAGCAAGCCATAAACATCTCATCAGGATACGAGATGCTGAGTCGTGAAGCTCACCAGGCATGGAGATTTCTTCGTCCGTCATTGCTGACTCTGCAAGGCTGGGCGTTGTAACCTGACGAAGTTTGTCAGGTGTTGTCCCTGTGAGTTCGCAGTAGGTCTGAACTATTTGCTCGGCGTACTCTGGCATCCTGAATGCCATCGTCGTGTATGACGTGTTGTCATACCGACAGTGCAATCTTCCTAGGATGCGAACACCTTCAGAGCCTATGAAACATTCGGGATCAAGCTTAACCTTAGCCCGCAGTGCTTGCCAGAAAGGGCTATGCAGTTTAGTCAGTCCACACATAGGCTGAGGTCATCTACGTAAATGTTTAAGATGAGGACTCCGTCTTTGTACTCAAAGAACCAGTTACTCGGGAACTCCTCGGACTCTTTTCCACCTAACGAAATCAAAATCCTAGACAAATACTCTTGCCACAACCGGCCGGCCTGAGGATGGCCGTAAAGGCTCTTGCGTAGTCTGACAACTACACGGATCTGGGCTCCGAAGCGTCCTTCCCATCCTGGAAGCCAGAGCTCCTTAGGCAGGATGACGTACGTTTCTTCCTTAAGCTCAGACTGGAGATATGCCTGGATCGCATCCGAGCAGGACACCGAGTGACCTGGCAGACAACCCCAAAATAGGGATGTGTTTAAAGCGATGAGCCCTGTTGGAGTTGTACTTGTCTCTTCGAAGAAGACCAAGTTGTTGAACTCATCCAAGACTCTATCACCCCTATACACAATTCTCCCCTAAGCTTTTGCAATTCTGGTGCGAGTTCGGCATGCTTAACCCCGCACAAGGTCATCAGTTCCGCAACCCGGAGCTTGGACTTCTTAGCTCATGCAATGGCATGGCCGTTGTGTCATCCCATGTGCCGTTTCGGCGCAATCCTTCCGCTTCCTGGGCGATGGCCTCGAGCGCTTTGGGCTCGGCTTGCCATTCGCGGCGTGAAAGATTCTTGGTGATGAGCGCACTGGCCCTTCCAAGATTGGGGACACTCTTGAAGCACCGCTGGGGAAACAACGACTGGATAACGAGATCTGCAAACTCATACGCGCTGATGCTGGTTGCGTTGATCCTCGAAGGTCCTGTTGTTGATGCCTTTGAGAAGTGCTCAAGGATTCGCTTGGAGTTCGAAGCAATGGTTGTGGCCTTGTTACCACTAACACAAGCTACGCAGGAAAGCCCATTCAGGTTGTCGGAACACCCCTGAATCAGAACTCCATTCGAAAGAAACCCGACCCCCCTGCTCGACGATATGTCTTTCGCGCGTACTTAGGACTATGGGATGCAAGATGTACGGCTTGATGCGAAGACATGTGTGTGCACGGTATGGTGAACCACGCATCTACACCTGGGATCGCTTGCGACACTACTTGTTGCATGTCGTCTTGCGAAGTCCAGTCCAGCGTTGACTGGGACAGGCTAACACAATGAACCTTGCAACGTTCACAAGCCCCTTTTATCTCAGAATCGTCTTCACACCCATACTCAATCAATACATTCTCCCCTGGAAGTCCGTTGACCCTTCGAGTGTTGTTCCGCGCTCTCTCGTTTGCGAGAAGCTAGCACTCAAACCAAACTCGTCTGCTAAAACTTTGTTCTCGGAAGACTGAACCACAACACCAGCTGGAGCGCTGGGGCCAGCAGAGGAGCTCGCGCGCTCAGGAGCTTCCGCATCACCCGCCGGGGCAGACTCCGCCGAAGGATCAGGGCGCTCGACATCGGGCGGTGCCGCGTCTCTGACTGACTTGCTCGCTGCAATCTTCTCCGCCTTGATCAGGCCGTCGAATCTTGCTTTACAGGCTGGCGTGTGAACTGTTGCATCAAACTTGCATGCTTTACAACCAGGAGTTGCACCTAGCCGAATAGGCCTATCCAATGTGATGTACTCGTGGCGTCTGGCTACAGGTGTTGATGGTGCCACGACACTGAATGGGACATCAAGGAAATCAATGGCTTCATACTCGGCTTGTGTGAAACCAGACAACGCAGACTCTGCAGCGGTAAACATCGGGAGGACTGGATTACCACGGGGTACGTCAATCTCCTCTTTTGGGACCGAAATTGCCTTTTCGTACCCGGGTTCCCGGTTCTTTAGCTTACCGTAGTCCAAGATTTGATAAACCTCGCGGAAGGAAGATGGTCGGCTGTCGAACCGCCAACCAGCGAAGATTCCTGGGGCTGCTGATGCCTGAAACTTTTCACGAAGCGCAGGTTCAAGCCTATAGTAGACAAGCTGACCTAGTTGTAACTTCATACCTGCATTCGCGTATCGGCTACCTTCAATCCCAACCGCAGGGCGGAAAAGGTTAATGGTGTGTGCCGCATACCGAACAGTATGGACCCAAAGACCTGAGTGCAACTGGAAACCTGATGCAATATGCAAGGCCCTTGTGCATTCTTCAATGGTACGGATTTCCCTTTCTAACACTGAGTTGTGAGGCCATCTTCGCTCCAGGCTGGGTTCCGAGGTGAACCCCAAAGTCGCGCAAGCACTAAGGAGCTCCCCTGCATTGTCACTCTTGAGCAACACACACGGACCCGAAGGATACTTGCCAAGGAAAGAAAGGAGCAACCGAACCACACCATCCTCGTGCCGTGACACAAGCGGGAAGGTCCTCATGTATCCTGTGGCTTCATCCCTCACAACTAAGACAACCGTCTCAGTGCTTCTAGAATCTTTGTGTACAACGATGAAATCAGCTGCAATCCGCTGGCCAAACTCTTCGACCGGATCTAGCTCGTCCTCACCTTTGGTGTGGCGCACTCTGGCCGTTCGCTTCTTAAGCATTCGGCTCCGGTTGCAAACATCACAATAAGGATTCTTGGGTATGTGGGTTAAGCGATGCTGAAGACTTTGGGCGTCTGTGATTAGCCGCTGGGCCTTCGATGGTGCATCCTCTTCACCCTCATCATCTGCACCAGAACCTTCCCCTGGAACCGGCGGAGGGGGTTCTTCAGGAGGGGCATCAGGAGGAGGTGGTAAAGGAGGATCATCGGCGGGAATTGCTGGGGCAGGAGCCTCTGCTGGGGCTGCCGGGGCAGACTCGCCAGCGGCTAAGGCTCGATGCAACCCGTCGCCACCAAACTTGATCTGCTCACGAAACACCGGAACGAAATCATCAACCTTATGGGCATAGATGACCTGATCTGAATCCCAAGTGATTTGAATGCAATCCTCGTCGGTACCGAAGAACGGCATGCTACCGGGAAGCCAAACAAAAGGTTTTCGCTGCAACTCTACTACTTGGCCTAGAGATCGAACTACCGGGCAGCTTTGCAGAATATAGGATTCTACTGATCCAAAGGCATCGCTCGTTGTAGTAAGGAAAGTGCTACTACTCGTAACACCATTCCTGGTTTCAAACTGCAACGACTTTGCCGACTGGGTGTGATCCTTGAACATATCCGTCAAGATACCTTGTTCTGCAAGTGCGGAATGGCTGAGCAGGCTTCTACCTGCCCCAGAATCAGCAACCCAATCAAGGAAGTACGACCCCCCTGAACAGTTAGGTCTACTGACATTCGCGGCGATGCGACCATGCGAATGATGCACGGTTGCGGGCAACGCAAATGAGAATGCTGCTGCAAAGCGAGCGAACACCCTGAAAGGAGCGGTGATCAGGCGACAAGTGGCCCAGAAACCGCGAACAAAAGACGAAGGGACGTGGCAAGCACTCGCGCCCGTCGACGCGGCTGCCAACAGGGCGACTCCTGCAGGCACCTTCGGGGCGGCCTTTGATGGAGCAGCTTTCTTTGGCGTGTCTACATGCTCGAATGGGCAATCCTTCCTCGAGTACATGTCCCTTTTGGATAAAAGAAGCATGCTGGCCTTTGGCTGGATTGTGCACCTGACGAATCCTTTGTTGCTGGAGGCTTCGGAGGCTTAGCCTTGTTGTCCTTACCCCCGCCTTTTCCTTTTCCTTTGCCCTTGTTGGCACCCTCACCGCCGCCGTGACTCGCGTCGGGGACAACTGGAGCTGCTTTGCTCGGGGCCTTCGGGGGCTTGCCGTTACCTTGGCCTTTGGCCTTACCGTTCCCTTTTGGACCTGCCTTTGTGGCGGGCGCCGCGGGTGTTGTCTTCGCTGGGGATCCTTTTGCATCAGCTTTCTGCTTCTGTTTGGATTCCTCATAAAGAGACTCTCGGAGCGCTTGAACGTTCCGGTCTTCGCGTACCTCTGCTAGTACTTCCTCTACCCCACTCCAAATGCACTCAAACGTCCTACGCTTCGAACCCGATTTGGAGAATAAACCCAACTGAACATCGTCTCAGAGTCGGGCCACTGCTTTTCGGGTAAACCGTTGAGGACGTACTCAACCCGCTGCTTAAAAGTAACCAGGGATTGGTATGAGTAATTCTCGGGCTCGAGGTCGAAAAGAGATTGCAAAGTCACCAACGGCCCCCGCACCTACCCGGTACCTTCTGCTAAGGATGGATAGCAGTGCACGACCTGATGGCATCGTTCCAGCCGAGTGACATCTTTCCAAATACGACTGTGCTTGCAAACCCCATCCGCCTTTCAGGTGTTTCGCGTCACTAATGCACGCGGAGAGCCAACCATCAAGCCTCGGCAACCCTTCACAATCACTTTGGAGCTGGCGGGTCAACGCAATGCTACACGATGGGTCAAGGGCCTTCTGTAGCCACTTCAGGAGAATGGCTTTGCCGCTGCAATCAATTGACGCGATCTGTGTCAACACCGAATTCCTATAAGCCCGGAAATCAACACTTGAAGCCGGAATCTGAGGGAGCTTGATGTCCTTAAGGTCTTTGTACTTGTACACCTTAGACTCGTAGTCCTTAACATCTTCCGGATCGTCACTGGCTACGGGGATGACCGGATCATCCTCGAAATCCTCTTCCTCATCATCCTCTACTTCATCGGGCTCACCATAGTCGTCATCATCGGCGATATCAAAGACTTGAGGCTTAAGCTTCTTTGATGAAGATGGCGGTGGAGGTGGAGGAACTGGTGTTGCAGGGTGCAATCGACCCGTGAAGAAGTGGCTACGGTTGCATTGGTACGGCGGTAACCCAAACTCAACCGGACTCGCAGCAACAAACCCACTCGACCCAGAAGCCTTAGCAGGGATTGGTAGGGCAACTGATGGAGCAATAGCCTTAGCTGTAGCCGCTGGTTTAGCTTTCTGCTTCTTTGCTTTGGCTCGGGCCAAGGGCTACCTCAATCGCCTGTTCAATCCTTCGCATCGTCCCTCCAACTTCCCCGGCAAGTGCCTGAAGTGCATCCACGGCAAGTTGCGATGGGGCTGACAATGCCTCTGCCGTTCTTTGATCCGCGCCATTATGGTCCCTAGAGGCTTGGGTCTCTGCGTTGTGAACATGTGCTTGAGGAGCGATTAGCTGACTATGGAGAGTTGACGAAAACTCTTTCTGTTCTTCAATTGTTCTGGCTTGGGCTTCAAGCCTTCGCTGCATGTCGCGATTCATCTGGCCAAGATGCTGATTATCCGTTCTCAACGTTTGGATTGTTGACTGCGCCTGGTCATACACGTGTTGCACTGTGTTTGTGGCCTCGGTCCGGGCATGATGGACTTCTGCCTGTGCCTGGGTTATTACCGATGTCACAGCTGCTTCTGCTCGGTTCTGCACCGCTGCCACTGTCTGCACGGCTTGTGCTTGCATGTTCGCATGGACTGCTGGGTCGACACCAACGTTCAAGACCTGCTGCCTGTGTTGATGCAAATGAACCTCCGAATGCNGCCACTGTCTGCACGGCTTGTGCTTGCATGTTCGCATGGACTGCTGGGTCGACACCAACGTTCAAGACCTGCTGCCTGTGTTGATGCAAATGAACCTCCGAATGCCCTGAAGGTTGAGAGGGGCTTGGGTTCACAGGAGGCCTACCACTAGAGGGTCCAGCAAGATCCGATGCAAAGGAAGAGGAAGGCCTTAACGATCCCCGCGACAACGGCCCAAACGAAGCCGACCTTGCTCTAGCACTGCTCCGCCGAACTGGCCCTGAACTTGATGTATCAGAGGGTTCTGCGGGTGCACGGTTGATCACGCTCAGCGCCTGGGCGCGCGGTGGCGTGGAGGATGTTGAGATTTCTAGCTCCGACGAGTCATCGGCCGTCTGGCCCAAACCCAGCTGTGAAGCTAGAGGCATTGCTTTGGGGATGTTGGTTCAACCGAGGTCTAAGGGCTGAAAAAATACTTCACCCCAACCTTCAAAGCCAATCCTCGCCACCAAAGTCCGGAGCGTGGGAACACACTACCCTTAATCAGAGGTGTCGCCGAGGCGAACTACCCGCCCCTTTTTGGCAGCAGGGAATCGGGCACTTAGATCCAGCACTCTTCCCACACGAAGGAGTCGATGTCCCTGCGATCTTCAACACTGTACGTGTGCGCTGAGTGCCCAAAAGATGCCACGTTGAATGTTTTCCTTGATTCTTCAAACACCTACGAATGCACGGAATCAGCATACAATGCAAGGCGACGGTTAAAAGCACTCCAAGAAAGTGAGACATGCGAAAAACAAAATTGGGAAAAGTGAAATCGTTTCTCCACCACCCAAAACAGGTACACCACAGGTGCACTTAATCACAAACACCCCGCCAAAGCATTCTCGGCACATGGAAAAGAAGAATGCTTTCTTTGTGATCGCCATAAGAGGCCTTCCAAACTGCACGGCACACAAAAGCCTACAAGCATGTTTGGGTTGAGGGATGAGTGAACGCAAAATCTATACATGTCGCCTCACAACTGCTGACTCACATGTGCACTCGCNAAGAGGCCTTCCAAACTGCACGGCACACAAAAGCCTACAAGCATGTTTGGGTTGAGGGATGAGTGAACGCAAAATCTATACATGTCGCCTCACAACTGCTGACTCACATGTGCACTCGCAGAGCTCTCGCAAGAAAGTCTTTGCGTCCGGCGTGCGGGACGAACCCAGTCCAGGCCACAGTCGAACAAGCCCTCTTGGCTTGTGGAAAGTGAGACACTGACCTCTACGGACCTGCCTGACCTGTTGCACAAGTGATGGGCGACAGTCGGCCCACGCGTGAAGGGCTCGGGTCAGCCCACAAGCAAGTTCGCACAAGAAGTCGTGGGTTTCTTGAAACACGAAGTAGTTTCGACTGTCACAAGAACTTAAGCGCTGCTGTCTCAAGTAAGTTGGACTAGCCCTATGCTAAACCACAAAAGGGAAAACAGGCATACAGCCAGCTCTAAGGGATTAGGTCAAGGGACCCAAGCATTGCAAGCGCTACTGGCATGAAGCAAGAGTGTTGACAGGTATCTGTTCGTTGTGCAAGTCGTGTGGGAATTGCAACATCGTGGCGCGTATTTCAAGAGTGCAAGTCATCNCGAAGCATCACTTTGATCATCGGGCTCAGGCTCACCAAGGGGGAGCTCAAACACTGCCACACGAGGAGGCGCACGCAAGCGCTCAAGTACAGTGTAGATCGGCCCTCCACAGAACATGCGTGGCCTCAGTCCAGGCCGTACGCGAAGCACAACATGAAGCGGATCTCCGAAGATTCGATTGGCACTGCGAAGTCCACGACAATCACGCAAGGAATGCATGCACTCACCATACCGTGTAT
>BGNK01006109.1:1924-13654 GCA_003297005.1 Symbiodinium sp. clade A Y106
CGCATCCGCGCTAAGGAGTTTGACGCTATTCTGCTGTCCCCGCCCTGCGCTAGCTTTTCGCGCGCTACCTGGGCCAACTTTCGTGGGCCGCGGCCCGTCCGCAGCTACGAGCTGCCTCGGGGATTGGAGAAGCTAACCTTATGACATAAGAAGACTCTAGGTTGAGTGGTCACCCGATTATTTTCTGATTCGCTTTTAATTCAGTTTCAATGCAATCAACAGATTCACTTTAAATGCAGTTTGTCTCCAGGGTCGATNCTGATTCGCTTTTAATTCAGTTTCAATGCAATCAACAGATTCACTTTAAATGCAGTTTGTCTCCAGGGTCGATCATGCAATTCGATTTTGATTCAGCCCTTGAAGCTGCCTATCCCCGTTGCATTTTGCTCGAAAGGGTCTCTTCTTTCCAGGGATGTTGGAGACCTGGCGCGGGAAAGTGCAGGAGGTGGCTTCCTCGCAGAGCAGTTCAGATGCTCAGCTAGTAGATCTGCTGAGTATCTCGGAATCGGAAGACTGCGCGGCACAGTCTGCGTTCTGGACTCCGTGGCTGAAGCGTGACACGGAGGGGGCAAACTTCCAGTTGCCGCCGAAACGGCTGGAACCTCTGCGACTGCTCTCTTGCTGCACTGGCTCT
The DNA here is from genome assembly GCA_003297005.1 of Symbiodinium sp. clade A Y106. NCBI lineage: Eukaryota > Dinophyceae > Suessiales > Symbiodiniaceae > Symbiodinium > Symbiodinium sp. clade A. Next base: position 2,559 of record BGNK01006109.1, read on the forward strand.
TTCGCCGAAGCAGCTGTTCTCGAGGATAGCGGGAATTGGCGTAGGGCGTTGGGCCTTGGGCCATGGGCGTAAAGCTTTCGGGACGGGGTGGGATCCGGCGTAGGGTAATCAGGCTATATATTGCTATATTGTCCGTTCGGCGTGCTGTCTCGGTGTTTGTTCGTAGGCTTCAGTTAAAACAGTGTCAATTTGTGTAAACTAACGACAGGATGATCCACACGAGGCCTGCAAACAGACCAACGAAGCTTCCGCCCGACCGTGTCGTATTAGCTAAATCAGCTAATTAGCCTGAGCCCACAGGAGCTGGACATTCCCTTCACGTGCGAGTCCATATCGGAGCCGAACAAGCATTTCAAATCCTTCGCCGAGCACAATCACAAGAGCAAGATAGTTCATAGTCACCGCACACTGGAGGACCAGTTGACAGGGCAGCCCTGCCAGTTGCACGCAGATTCTCCTGGCTGTTGCATCGGCAAAGACAGTGATATCAATCTACTTGTTATAGGCTCCCCGTGTCAACCGTTTTCTGTCCAGCGGCAAAAGCGTTTTCACGAGGATTCGGTAATGCAGCATGAGTTGGCTAACCGCACTTTTGAAGATGTCTATCGTGCCTTGCGGCTGTGGAAGCCTGTGAATGTCGTCATGGAGCAGACTCAAGGGTTTGAGATGCCGATTCATAAAGGCAGCAAGCACACGCCGCTGTCCCAGTGCCTTGTCCTGATTAGTTGCCATGGCAGCCGTGGCAGTTTTGGGGTTGGTCACAGCATGTGGCTGGAATGTCGAAAGTAGTTCTGGCAAAAACAGTGTCGACGGATTCCTCGGTATGATCATAGTATCACATGGAAGCAAACCCGCCGACAAAGACTAGCGCCCTCTACTCTACTCTACATCACATAGCCAGGCATCGAGTGTTTTTATTCGAAGGCCTAGGCCGAGGCACTAGTCACAGTCATTAGTCAATAGTCGCAATATACACTATACTCCATAGCTACTATACTTACTGGCGAGAGGGAAAAGAAAAATACTATACTTTCTAACTTGCCACACTTGCTATACTATACTATCTGTCTCTCTCTCTCTCTCTCTCTATATATATACATATATATATATACATACATACGACACACTGTAACAAGACAAGACTCGAACCTTTGCGCCGTAAGCCTCGAGACATCTCGAAACGTGAAACCCGAAACCGAACCAGTAGGATCATTCACTTTACGGGCTTCAGTTCCTCGACACCTAACCCCATGTATCAAGTCCCCAAAATTTAAGCGCAGTTTCGATTGGAGCTTGCAGTGTATCCTGTTGAACTCCCGCGGATGATTCCCACTTCGAGAAACTCCCGCAGCTCATCCGCATTCCTTGAGTTCTCGGTTGGATGTTGGGTTGTCTGACCTTTCGAGGTTCTTGGACGGCTTGGAGAAGCTGGACATGTACCATGTGGCGGTCCTCCGCCTGAACATGCAGGACTGGCTGAAGGTGGCACGCCCAAGGACTGATGGTTGTAGATTGTAGATGGTTGTGGGATTTGCAGACAGAATTCCGCTACTGATTGTTATTGAAAGCTGTGCTTTGATGCAAAGAAAGCACCTGTGAATCTTTCGTCTGCAGCCATCGCTTAAGGCGACTGGTTTGTTGCCGAAGCTTCACCGTTTGACGCCGCCAGTCGAGTTTGTTTGTGTTCAGAGAACTTTCACTCAACCAAAACCCCAACACTCCTAGCCACCTTGTGCCGAGCTGCCCACAGTTGCAGTTGCTTGTGCCATGGGTACACGTGACCAGCTCTGGGAATGTTGTCCTGGTTCGAGAAGGTGCGGCAACGAGCCGCAGCTGCATCACTCCCGGGAGGGCAGGAGACCTCGCTGGCATTGGTGCCGGCGGAATCGGAAGCAAGCTCGGTGGCTTTGCAGCCACCGGCCGAGACTGCACCAAAACGAGATGGAAGAGGTCGGCCCAAGGGCTTCTATGGGAATCCTGCGTTTCGCAATCATCTGCGAAGCCTGCCTGTGCCGTTAGACTCAGATCTGGCACCCACGAAAGCGGGCCCCATAGATGTGGATAGGTTCGTCGAGGAACATCGGCAGGTTCATGCAATCGTCAACCCCGAGCAGCAGGTGGGAACAGCTGTACAGTGACCTGGTTTGCAGTTATATTTTTAGCCTAGAGCCTGGAGTCTGGCGATGGCTTTTCAGTTTCAGTGACTAGCTGACTAGCTGGCGACTAGTCTAGTGACAGGTGATAACGACCAATGACCAGTGAGACTAGCGAGCCAATGACTAGTGACTAGTGACACGACGACTAGTGACTAGTGACTTGTGTCTAGTGAGTTACATGTGAAATCAAGACAAAAACAATAGGAAGCTCAACGATGTTCTCAAAGATTCTGAGTCTGCGGTCGGTGGCGCTCAACTGGTGGCTTGCAGTTTCGCACGAACCTGTTGGAAAACTGCGTGTTGGACATCGTATTCAACTCTGTATGTCAATGTATGTATTCCTTTCGGGGTCTTATTTCCTAGTCTTACCTGTTCCTTTTGCTGTTGTTGTTGCATCGAATGGGGTTCAAGTCAGTCATACTCAGTACGCAGTACTCCATAAGCCAGAAGTCAGAAGTCATCAACTGCTCGGTCGTTGGGTAGCGGGCAGCTGGTTACAACAGGAGGAGGCTGCTGCTCTTTGCGAAGCAGCAGAAAGAATCCAAGCACACAGGGGATCCGCAGCACAACCCGGTGACGCAGATTCTTCAGCCGCGGCCAGTGGCTACGCTGGCTTCGAGAGCTTCTGCAGGGGAGACGTACCAACAGATCGCCGTGCGATGCCTGGCATTGGGTTTCGGATAGGACCGGAATAGGAGATGCAACGCAGGTCGAGAGCCTAGGGCATAGGGGCGTAGGCCTAGAAAAAAGTCCTAGGTCCTTGGGTCTTAGGGTCTAGAGTAGTCTAGAGTCTAGAGCAGAGATGTGTTCGGCGATGTTGACACAAGCCTTTCTTGGCTGTAGCTCTGAGTTGTAGTTTTGTTTTAGTTACTTATAGTTGCATAGTTGGCATAGTTGCTTGGTTTGCCAACCGGCATCGCATAGCAGATCGGAGCTGCAGAGATCTTGGTCATGTTGTGATTGGGGCTGTTGATGCGACCCAAGGTAGAGCATCAAAGAGTAGCTGCTGCGCTTGTTTCCACGTCCGGGCAGCTTTGGGCAACCTTTTTAGGTCATGTTCAGAAGCTCATTGGCACACGCCTGTGGGAGCCTCTCATCATCGCGAAGAGGCGCAAGTATGACGAGACCCCGCTGAAGGTCAGAACACGAGAGGAAGCTGCCACTTCAGGGGATCCCGCAGCGAAAACCGGATTAGCTGCGAAAATTATGCAGACTCACCTGAGTCTCTTCGTCCTCCTCCGCCGAGTGGCAGATGGGACATTTTTACATGTTCAAGGTGACGTGCCCGGCACGCTCCAAGTGGTGGACTCCTGTACAGCCAAGACTGTGGCAGCCACCCAGCGTGTGGTTGAGCAAACGATTCCAAACCTGCAGTCCGTGAGCGCAGCTTTCCCTTTGCGTGTCAATATGCCTTGCTCCGACAAGCACCCCTCCAATGCTGCGTGCGAGGGGATCCTGAACAGCGAGTTCAAGGGCTGGGTCACTGCGCATACTTTTTGTCAGATTCATCGGGTGTCGACTACCACGAAAGCTACTTGTGCTTTGGTGGAAGGGCACACATCTGGAATCATCGCCATCGCACAGGCGCTACAATTTGCTGGTTCCACAAGGCAGCTTCGCCGCATTCTGCGTGAAGTGCTTGCGGATCGTTTGGAAGTTCGCTTAGGGGACCCGCCGGGGGAAGACTATCGTTCAGCAGTTCTGGATGTGGTCCTTTCTTCCACGTCCACTGCTCGCTCTGGGCACCGCGCTGCCAGACACCTACGCAGGACCGCCGCTCTTCACATCAAGAGAAGCAACAGCAACCAGCAAAAGTAAATAAGGTGAACAGCTCAAGAATGGGGGGATTTGCAATTGACACAATGACACAATGCTTGACTCTGCTGACTCTGCTCAATAGGAGCGCGGAGTCTTGGACTTGGAAACATCCAAATTATTTGGTCCAAATTATTCCAAATTAAAGTTAGTTTTAAAAAAATGGTAGGAATGTAGGGTTAAGAAGTTAAGATGGTAGGGCAGTAAGACCATGTGTCAGGAAGCAGCGCCTGATGCTGAGCACGCTGCTGAATGGGGATTGGCAGTTGAACAACACTGTCCAGCACTGGAGCAGCGTGCCCCGGGACCGTGCGCAAGTGCTGCTGGACATGGAACGGTTTGCAATACCTGCGCTTCTACCCCACACCTGCCCGGTGGTGAACAGGGGGTCGTTCCTTGGCCACGAAGCAGCATTCCGATGGATTGGTTTGCTGGCTCTAGCTCACAATCTCCTGCGCCCTCTGATCTGTCTGTTCTGTGGGTATCCGGCGAAAGTTCCAGCTGCGCTCCCGACAGTCTCGGGCCACTCTGGCGACAGCGACGTCAGAGACCCCCGTAACTCCTGGGCTCGAGCCGTGGCCCGCAAGAGAATGCTTCCCGCCGACCCGGCAGGCGAGACTGATGCCGCTGTACTTGTGGACGAGCCCGCTCAAGGCGCGGCCCAGCAACAAGAGGATATGACTTGGGACGAGTTGAAGCGAGCGACCAGACGCAAGGCCGCCATTTACGCCCGCTCCAATCCAGGGCCCACACTGTTGTTGGTGCTACAAGCGCTGACTCCTGTGCAGAATCTGACCCGTGCATTCATCCAGGCTCTTGCTTTCGGTCGGTGTATATTACTAATTACTAAAACACTTTTTCTAAGACCCAGAGACCAAGGCAATTAGGACATTAGGATTAAGTCATTGGCCGTGGCCACTATCGATCTATCTATGTATTATGTCTGTATATTTATTTATCTATAGGTAGATCGACTCGCAGACAGAGCTGAGTCTAAAGTAGTAAAGCAGATTATAATCATAGTGCCATCGTGCCTCGTGACATTGATCGTGCAAATGATTGTGCTTTTTAGCTTGTAGTTTGTGCTAGAAATGTTGTTTTCCTTGTCTGGGTGGCGGGGCTCCAGAGCAGTCATTGCCTTGACAAGTGTATTCAGGCTAGTTAGTTAGCAGCGAGCGGCTAGCGGCGAGCTACAGTGCTAGGCCGCTAGAGTCCGGTAGAATCACTAGAGTCACAAGAGTCTAAAGTTGTAGACAGAGTCTAAAGAGTCTAAAGCGTCTAGAGTCTAAAGTTTAGTCTGAATTTCAGTCTAAAGTTTACAGCGATGACAGACACGAACCTCAGAGCAAGCTGCAGGTGAGTTCGGAGAGATGGGAGGCAGAGCAGCGTGCTAAGCATGCGGCTGGTGAGCCGCGCTCTTTCCGCGCCTTGGAGCTTTTCCGTGGTGAACAGATTGGCCGGTTCATGGGTCGTCTGGAAGAGATTGTAGCGACTGCTCCACGGGCTTTGCCGGTCCTGGCGCAGACTGTTGCCGCCAGATGCCTGCTGTTTCGAATGGTTAGCCGCAACGGCTCCTCCGTTGAAATGCTGCTGCGTGAGGTCACCCAGGCTTGTCCGTACAGGCCGGAGTGCTTCTTTCCTGATTATTTTCGGGCATTCTAGGGACTCTCTTCGGGCTGTAGGGCCTTCGGCGAGTTCCTACGGCCCCTAGATTGGAGATCTTATTAATTATGTTATTATACACATTGACCCAGTCTACATTCTCTCATCGACTCTGACACCGCCCAAACCTCAATCTCAAACTTGCCGAGCCTAGCCACTTCTGGTAGGATGTATAACGTCCGTGTCCTCGCAGGCTGGGAGCCATTCTGGATGGAAGGCCACAGCTTTTGCTCGACACGCCAGAGTGCATGCGTGACGAGCTCTGTGATTGGTTCTGCAACACCTTCCCGACTCTGGATAAGTTGTCCAGCGCTCGTGCACGCACCATGGCTAGCAGCATTATGCTCTTGATGGACATTGACGTCCTGGACATCGAAGCGAAGCACTCCTCATCCAGACGATTAGTGAACATCCGCAGTGTGCAAACTTGGCCATTACAATTTGCACAACTGTCGGCAGAATTCACGACGCGGCAACACGTCACCTCCATGCAACACGTGGTGGAACAGTCTAGCGCCACGCAAGGCCTGCGACGTGTACGCAAGCAAAGCAAGACCAGAGGTCGGAAGCTGATGCGAGGTCGAGGCGGCTTCGGCGGTGCCTGGCGAGTTTATGTTTCGGAGTCCAGTCGGGGAAGAGGCCGCGGCCGTGGCGGTGGGAGACATCGCATTGATTTTGGTCGGCGAAGCATGGAGTACTGGAGGATTCGACGTGCAGGAGGCCCTGATTGGCTGCGCCTGCAGCGAGCCGGCCGTGTGGCCACAAAGCGTGGCAGACGCCATCTGCAGTTGGGGCATGAGCAACAGCAGCAGCTACCCCTGCCGCTCGATGAGGACACTCGGCGCGCAGGCCCAGTGTGTGGGCGTTGTACCTCAGTGGAGTCCTTGTCCAGCGTACAGTAGTAAGTAGTAATCAGTAATCAGTATAGTACTTAGTAACAGTCAGTACAGCACAGTCACCATGCACCCTTGATCCTCCTTCCCGTCCAGGTCTCCTGGCGCGGCGTGGTGGAGATGATCTCGCAGAAGTGCTGCGACAATCCATGCGGCGATGGCGCTTGGAGGCAGCCCAAGAGCATCTGCGGGAGGAGCAGCAGCGCAAGGCTGCGCTGGTGAGGCAGGAGCAGAATGCGGAGGAGCTTCAGCTTCAGCCAGTGTTGCAACACCCGGTCATCAGCCGCGAGCCCGAGGCTTGCGCGTTGCACGCCTGTCCAGGGACTGAGAACCAAGCAGTTGCGGCCTTCCTACAGGTCCCTGCAGATGCAGTTGTCAAGGTGGGACAGGCTCAGGGTCTTGTGTGGGTCAGTAACGCCGAGGCTTTTGTGGGATGGTGCTTGCTGGGTGGCATGTGGTGGACAGTTCCTTGAAAGCTTGCCCTGAGGCTTTTACACACTTGGACTTAGACTTAGACGTAAGCTAGACTTTTCGGTTCTTAGCAGCTTAGCAAGTTGATCATCCTGTTTGTCCTGATGTTATGTTGCCATACATACTGTGTTGACCCATCTGTGTGGCCCTGTAGGAAGTCTTCAAACCTACATCTACTTGCTTCAGCGGCTGTGGCTATGGCTTGATGGGTGCCTTGGAAGCGGACTGGTCGGAAAGGACGCGAATGATCAATGACGATGAATGCCGCCCTTTTCCTTCCGCAGAGCCAGCTCGTTCACAAACCAGCTTGTGCCGACAGCTGCTGTTCTGTGTGTGTCGTGCCGGCAAGAACCAAGAAGCTTTTCATGTGGTCCAGAACTTCATCGCCCTTTTGAAACCACAGGTGAAAGCACAGTCCAAGCCATCCGGGCCTGGCGATGCAGACAAGAAGAAAAAGGAAATCATCAAACCTTTAGGCCGAGTGAAGCTTGAGGCTGGCTTCCTGGTGCTACGGTTGCAAGCATCTCGTCCGGGGGCGGCGCTGGCTGGCAGCAGCGACTCCTGTCACTCCTGGAAGCTGGCGATGCGTCGTCGGCAGGCTACCACAAACGCAGATGGTGACATTGTTTATTTTCACATCGGCTACATGAATTTTCAGAACTACCATTGTGCCGGCCTGGAACTGCACCTTCAAGAGGAGCGTTTCGACGGCAGCTTGATCTTGCAAGCTTCCTCGCCTTTGCGTTTTCAACGGTTTCTGCCTTTTGTACACGAACGACTAGACTTGGACTTGTCCTGGACATGCTCTTTCATGCTCTTGCGAAGCACAGACGAGCCGCTCCTTGCTTCCGACATGAAGGGAGGATTGGTCTCCGCAGAACCTTTCCCAGACATGTCAAGTTTCCGCGTCTGGAAAGGCTTGCGGGAGGAGCGTCTTTCACGCATGCAGCGTTGTCGCGCGGCAGCAAGCCGCCAGCGCAGAGGGGCGCGACAGCGTCCAGCAGCAGTCCATGTCCCAGCGGACATAGCAGAAGCTTACAGTGACGAGGACTTGCCGCTCGCAGACCTCTTCAGGGACGAAGGCGAGGACCAGGATCAGCAGGAGGTGGCATACTTGAATTTATACTTGTAATTGTGCTTATTAAGTGTGTTCCCCCACACTCCTACACTCGGCCCAAAGCACCACCCCGTCGCTGATATCCTAAGTCTAAGTCAAGCCCGCCCCACCTGAACCCGACTGACTGAAACCCTAGCTGCCCTAGCTGAGGAGGACCCTAGGCTTGAAGCTCCAGCGGATGACTTCGAGCCGGCAGGACGGCCCAGGCCGAAGAGACCTCGCCGACTTGTGCCAGGCGAGGGTAGGCAAGCAGAAAGACGTCAGGACCCAGCTGCCCCAGCTGCAGCTCCGCCGCCTGGAATGGCCCCCCCTGCAGATGCAGTGGCACCGCCTGCTCCAGTGACTCCAGTGCTTCGCGCCGTTGGCGCGCGCCATCGCACAGGAACCGAGATGCGCTTCCGGACACCCCTCGGCGACTTGGTGTTTTACCCGCAGAGCAAAAGGGTCACAGCTTTCTGTGTCAACCCTGCACACAAAGATTGCAGACGGAGCCGGAGTATCGAGGCGAGTGACAATGCCTGGCGGCCCGGACAAGGGCGACCGATAGGCCACCTCATGGCCTGGCTTCGCCTGGGACAGGCGATCGACACGCGAGAAGCACATGTCCGCTTTTGCCACCCGAGCCTTGCTGACAGACGCAGTGGCAGACGGGAGTTTAATGAGATCGCAGGCGCTGCTCAATTCGCGGACTGTGAAAGGAGACGGCGTGAAGATGAGGAAGAGGAACCCACCGACATTGCCTGATTGTTTGCCCAGCTGTCTCTGTGCAAAACAATGCGAAGCGCACTGCCTGCTGCAACATGAGCATCGCAGCTGTTACTCTGTTACTACTTACTACTACAGAGACTGAGGTGCTGCCGCTGCTGTGGTCCTTTTTGCTTGCTGCTTGTGCCAGGTAGTCAGGTAGTACCAGGTTTCAATGAGCAGTTGTAATCAGTAGTACTTAGTTACTTAGTTACTAAGTACGTTGCAGGCTTGCAAATGAATTATTTTGTTTTCGGAGGGACTTTTGACTTATGTCTGCAGTCTTGAGATGGAGGGGTGGTCCTAACACCTGTAGGCCTTCGTAGGCCTTCGGGACTTAGGACTTAGGCCGTCTAAAGTCCTAAAGCCCTGAGACCTTAGGCTCTATAAGGCCTAAGGCTTCGCCCTAAGCCCCAAACCGTGAGTCCTTTAGTCTAAAGCTAAGACCCCAGGGCCCCGCAGGTTCCTGAGTTTCGCCTGAAATGCCGGGCCTAGCCGCTGGCAGCTGGCAGCCGCCAAGCTGTAGACTGTAGAATCTAGACTTTACGTGGATTTGACCTTGTCACCCAGCCGCCCAACAAACACAGGTGACCCAGGTCTCTCGCTGGGTGAATAAGCCAGAAAACTAGCAGCGTAACAGTGTAGCAGCTAGCTGCACCAGATTCAGCTAGATTGCATCATCCTGGCCCGTGACACATCATTCATTCTACGAGCAGTGGACGAGTTTCAAAGACATTGCTGAATTCTTGAAAACAAGGGATCGGACAGTGCATCTAGATATTCAGATGCGCATGCATGTCTCTATGCATATATGCACGTATGCATGTATGCATGCATGTATGTATGTATGTATTTATGTATGCATCTCTGTGTGTGTATGTATGTATGTATGCGTGCATGCATGTATGCATGCATACGTGTTGCCTGTATGCATGTATATGCATGTGTGCACGCATGCATGCATGCATGCATGCATGTATGTATGTATGTCTGTACATGGGTATCCATCTATCATCTCGGTGCATATTGATATATGTGTGTAGCTATATTTATACTGAGTTGTAATAATGTAATACGTTTGTATGTTTTGTATTTGCTGCTTAAATTTTTCAAGTACAATCTTCTTCTATTATGGTTCCGGATTACAAGTGTACTCTTGACGTCTATACGCCCCGACGTCCATATATATTTACTGATTTACGGCTATTTACATGTCTACACTCAGAACAATGTGCCCGTCACTGCAGGATCTACATCAACATGTTCAGGAAGGACATGTACTCCCGCATCGACATTCTGCGCTTCCAGGACATGGCGGAGGCGACATTGTTTTCGTGTGATCTCGGCATGGAAAGGCTTGCCAGGCATACCATTTAGCTTTGGGCTTTGGACAACGGCAGCGGCAAGGGCATGCAAGGATGTCAACAGCTAATACTACTAAAGTAAAGGCCTTGATAGCGGAGCTTTCAAGCCTCCTGTGTGAGGCTCTGCAGAGCATGCAGAAGCGTCGTGGGCCCATGCTGCTGAAAGACATCATGCTGCACGAGCGCGATCCCTTCCTCTTGCGTGCCTTGGAGCAGGCTGAGATGCAGACCCGTGCCCAGGTGCGCGGAATTGAGCTGTCATTGTGACTCGTGACGATTGGCCACTCGCGGCTGGTTGGCTCTACCGAAGTTAGTCTTCTAGTGCGGCTGGTGCAGACATTCTTATGACTAGTCCTAGGGGCCTAAGGCCTAGGGAATGTAAGGTTTTTGAGTCTCGTGATTTGTGAGCTTCGTCAGTCCTGATTCTGATGAGTGAATCGTGCCTGGTGACTGGTGCTCCAAGCTCGCAGTAATTTCGCAACTTACGGGGTGACCGGGTCGGTCTATGTCCATCATACGTAGACATCGTTGCATATAATGCCTTTCTTATATTCCAGCTTGCACATGAGCATTTTATGGTCAGGCTCGCATGTTGCTTCGTTGGTGGTGGAAAGATAAGGTCCAGGTCGCAGGCCATGCGCTGTAGCTAGACGGCTTCTCCGATTGTGTGCAAGTGTACGGTCTTTAAGCCAGACATAGTGTGATTGTTCTTCTTGTTATTGTTGTTGTTGTTGTTGCTGCTGCTGCTGGTGTTGTTGTTGTTGCTGCTGCTGCTGCTGGTGGTGGTGGTGGTGTTGTTGTTGTGTTGCTGCTGCTGCTGCTGCTGCCAAGCGGGCGGGGCCCAGACCCCAGCCGCAGTCCGAAGGAGGGGGGG
>BGNK01006109.1:13994-26246 GCA_003297005.1 Symbiodinium sp. clade A Y106
CAACAGCAGCAGCAGCAGCAACAGCAGCAGCAGCAGCAACAACAACACCAGCAGCAGCAGCAGCAGCAACAGCAGCAACAACAACAACAACAGCAACATCAACAGCAACAGCAGCAACAACAGCAACAGCAACAGCCACAGCATCAGCGACAACGACAACAACAGCAGCAGCAGCAACAACAGCAACAGCAACGGCAACATCGACAACAACAACAACAACAAGAACAACAAGAACAAGAAGAACAACAGCAACAAGAAGAAGACCGGCAACAGCAACAGCCACAGCAACAGCCACAGCATCAGCGACAACAAGCACGACAACAAGCACAACAACAACCACGACGACGACCACGGTAGCAAGAACGAGGACAACCACAGCAGCAAAAAACAACAACAACCACCTCCTGTAGCTGCTGCTGCTGCTTCTGCTTGCAGCTGTGGCTCTTGACTCCCAGCCTAAGCCTAAGCCGAATCCTCCGAGACTGCGAAATTCTGCTGTTCGACCATTGGACCGTAGGAGTCGAGGCTAGCGGCGGTTAACGGTTAACTGTTCGCTGGAAAAACAACAAGTTAGAAGCACCTAATCTAATCCTAGTATTAGTAATAATTCTTAGTAATAATTATGAATTATGATCTTTGTAGTCGTTTCGGGTAGAGTTGAGTTTCTTGTTTCTCCTGACTTGTTTCGTCTACTCTACACCTAGAAAAGCAGGGAGCAGCAACACGACGGTGTCTAAACAGCCGCATGATCGAAGTGCATGCAGGAGCGCAGCGTGACGGAGCTGTCTTCGCGTGCACAATGGCAAGACCAGATCGCGCGCTGGAGAGACGAGCTCGGGGTCTCGCCCAAGTACAATCTTCTCCAGCAGCACAAGTTCATGATCCGTGGAGTCAACATGAATGCGCGGCAGGATGCCACGCTGAATCTGGTGGCTGCCGAGAAGCTCTTGAAGCTGCGGGCAGCAGGATCTGGGAAGAAGGCGAGTCGCAAGGCAAATCAGTTGCAGGCGTTGCGATCCGCTCTCCGGAACACGGTGGTGGACATCTCCCAGATGCCAGCGAGACGCACTTTCTCCTGCACTGAGGAGGACATCTGCCCCACGATGACAACTTCGTCGCATCTGATCCACATGGGTCTTCAGCGGGCAATCCTGCCACTGGAGATGATGTACATGCAGGGCCGCAACCCGGGAAGGACCTTGCTTGCCGAGGGCATGCGCGCGGAGCAGCTTCGCAAGCTGGCCGGGGAGGGCATGGCCCTTCCCTGCCTTGCACTGTGCTTGTGGACACAGTACCTTCTGAAAGGCTTCCCGGACGCCTCCTGAAACCTTAGTTAGTTAGGCCTTGAGCCCTTAGGCCCTAGGCCCCGGACACTCGGTGGAACATCGAGTCGTCAGCACAGATAGAGATGCACAGGACAGACAGGAATTTACTGGACATCAGGTTGTGCAGCCTTGCAGCTTGATTGTCTCGTAGAGAACAGTGAACAGTGTTTACAGCAGTCGCTGCTGCAGCATCTTACCCAGTATGACTCGGAAACCCGTGCATTGCATATCATATTGGATCTTCTGTGTTTTGTGGCACGGAGACCGAGGCATGAATGCCACGATCAGGTCCGCACGCAGCGTTGGCAGTGGATGGCACCATATACAACAGTTACTCTAGAGTCTAGACTCCTGTATGTAGAATCTAGAGAAGACTAGACTCGACTTCTCAGTATAAACATTGTAATGTTGCAGCCGCAGTTCCAGAGTTTAAGCAGAGACAGGTGCGTGACCGCTGCCGCCGTCTAAGAACGGAAGACTCACCCGCAGACTGTTCAGTGTCTTGAAGGCACAAAAGTCAGAACCTGAGGCCTGCATTCTCTTCCTTCCTCCCTCCCCAACCCTCAACCCTAAACTGGCCTTAAACTTAAACTCCTGAAACTTAAACCTACACCCCAAACCCCAAACCCTAAACTCTAAACTTACTCTAAACGCTAAACCTGAAACCCTCTCTCCCTCCCTCCCTTCCCTTGCTCTGGCTCTCGCTCTCGCTCTCGCTCTCGCTCTCTCTCTCTCTCTCTCTGGCGCTCTCTCTCTCTCTCTCTCTCTCTGGCGCTCTCTCTCTCTCTCTCTCTCTCTTTCTCTCTCTTTCTCTCTCTTTCTCTTTGTCTTTCTCTTTCTGTCTCACTCCTCATCTCCCTCTCCCTGTCCCTGTCCCTCTCCCTCTCCTCCAGCAAGCTGGCTGATAGTTAGTTAGCAGCTACCTGTTGCTACGTGCAGAGCAGAAATTTGAGGGACAGGACAACTTGCAGCAGCAGCTTGCCGCTTTCGGCTTTCCCCATGGCCCGGTCGCCAAAAGCAAAGGCGAAGACGAAGTCGAGGGCTTCCCCGAAGGCCCAAACCAGGGTTGTAGATTTTAGATTCAATTGTAGATGAATACCAGGTTACCAGATACCATCTGAGCAGCCTTAAGTCCTTAAGGCTTTAAGACATAGGACCCAAGGCCCAAGGCTTCATGCAGAAGGTTGTCCATGTATTCTTGTCTAGGAGCAGTTTGTTTGTCTGTTGTTTTTCGAAAGTAGTGAACGTATGTTTGCCTGATGTCGACTTTAGGTATGAGTCTCGGGATATTGCCCCAGCTTTCTCTATCGGTGTTGAAGTCTGGAAAGGTAGCGGTAGCAGCCAAGACTGCCGCGAAGTCTTCGGCCAAAGCCAAAGCGAAAGGTACAGCCAAGGCAGGAGTGAAGCAAGAACCCTCGGAGCAGCGTGCGAAGGTTGAGCCGGCCTTGGAACAGTTCGTTCCCGAAGTTGGAGAAGCTAAGACAGCTAAGAAGGCACGTTTGGGTGAGGCCGAGACCGGTCAGGCTGCTGGTGTGAGAAACACCTGCGGCAAGAAGAACAAGAAGGTTAAGAAAGGTCCGAAGGCTTCGAAGGGCCTGAAAAGTGGGAAAAGTTCCGCCAGCAGCGCGAAGCCGGAGCCCGAGCGTTTGAAGAAGGTGAAGCAGACAAAGTTCTCTGCGAAAACCAGGAAGGCGTCCGCGCAGTGGACGCCATGCTTGATGTGCCTCAAAGAGCCCAAGGACTCCGTGTCTTGCATTCAGTCTAGAATCTAGAATCTAACCCGGTAATTTAACTGTAACCGCTGTAGATGCATAGCCGCACCCGTAGCCTGTGGTCGGCATGGTCGGCGTGGGGGCAGGACACCGAGTGGGGCGAGACGGACGCGCGAGGCAGGCCGCTTGGGAATGGGTGCAAGATCGACCGCAGCACGGTCTCCACCGGATTCCCGAATCTCGTTTTCGAGGAGGCTGCCGAGATGTATCACAGCGGTGAGAGCAAGCATGCAGTCTTCCGTGCAGCCTACCAAGCTGCTCGGGAGCTGTACATCAAAATCTTTGTCAAGGGCGAGGAAGAGACGCACTTCAATCCAGCAACGAGTGTGCAGCACACAGAAGCACGGATTTTGTCCGTCTTCGCTGACCTCGGCTTCCTAAGTGAGTCCGAGGTGGTTCGCTTGTTTTCAGCCAGTTCCAAGACGCTCAAGCTGGGGAAGCCGACCAAGCTTGTCATCGAAGACAACACGGTACTTCAGGGGTTCCCTGTAGGTTTGCGGGGCGCACCGGCTGAAGAGTTGCCCTCGATGAGGAAGATACGGGTCGAGTTCCGTGTGAAGAACCAGATCCAGGAAACTCTCATGCGGCCAGAGCATCAGATCAGGAAAGACCAGGCGCGCGAGCTGTGGGCTTTGGCTTGTGACCGGCAAGAGGCGGCGGCTCCGGCAGCCGTGAGGCCGTCGGCCAGGCACAGCATCTCCACCATGGAGGGCTTGTTGGCCAAGGCCCAGGAAGTGGAGCAGGCCAGCAGTAGAGCTGGAACTGCGTCTCCTAGGTCCTAGGTCCTAGGGCCTAGGGTCCTAGACTCAGCTGTCTTTGCTTTTGCGTCTAAGTCTAAGTAATATGTGAGGGGGCCAGGTTTTCTTTCTGCGAACATAGTGACTCCTTGGGGGGGGCGTCTAAGTCTAAGTAATATGTGAGGGGGCCAGGTTTTCTTTCTGCGGACATAGTGACTCCTTGGGGGGGGCCCGTGGGGTGCCCCCAGCACAACCCACCAGAAAAAAAACACCACACCCGCCACCACACTCCCCTACAAGTACCGACATGAAACCTTAAACTGAAACTCCCTAACTGAAATCTCGACGAGCCTCGTCGACACCATGAGTGTTCCACACATCTGGGAGCTGTGACAGTTTGGAGCGATTGAGTTGAGTGAAAGATAGAGCTGCGTGTATGTCCTACTGTCCTACTGCCCTCGCCTCGTCACCGTTGTCCTGGCCAAAACTCATTCAAGACTCATTTGCTGTGGAAGTGATAATAACATAAGCCAGTATTATAAGCAATACGGCCAAGTGGCAAGTGAGTGCATGATTGTGTGGTATCGTCGAGCGCGTGTCATGTGTGTGGAAGGATCGTGAAGCGGCAGAGAGGGCAGCCGCGGAAGAGGACGAGCAGGACGAGCAGGGGGGCGAAGAAGGAGAGGAGGAAGCTCAGTTGGAGGCCTGCCGCGTGCTTGCAGCCAGAGTCAGCTAGAGTGCCGTGGAGTGCCATAATCGGCCAGAGCACAGTATCTTAGGTTCTGGTCCTAGACTCCTGGTCCTGGACTCTCCTGTGTGAAAAACATCCACACAAGCACTATAGTTTTTAGAGTTTCTAGATTCTAGACTAGATTCTAGACTCTAGAGTTCTGTGAAGCTTAGAGCCTAGGGCCTAGAGTCCGGACATAAACTCGGGGATTTTGATTCGTGGTTTCACAGACAAAGGCCTATAGGTACGTCATGATATGCGGGCCAGGACGATCCCGTCATCGATCCGTCCATGTCCGGCTGTGCACGATCTACTGTTCGCGTGGTGTCAGCTCCGCAAGTGATGCTGGGCTCTGTAGGGGAGCTACCGGTGTCCGCCAAGAAGAAACCGCGCAAAAAGGATGACAAGGTCAAAGCGGAGCCGGACCACGAAGAAGAGCTTGATGCTGAGGTCATCGAGATTCAGGACGCCTCCGATGTTGCAGATGCCAGCAAGGAGGCTCTACAGGAACGCCGCCTCCGCATGATCATGGACCAGTCGGGGCAGTGGAGCGTTTGCTTTGAAGGGTTGGTTCCACGGAGGATTCTGGTCGAGGCCTCAAAGTTTGGACGCCAGATCTCTTCCGTAGCTTGCTTGCAGCCAGCTGCGTTGTTTGTGATCGTATCCGTGATCGTGTCCCTGTGACGAAGTAGCCAGGCCAGGCTAGGTAGCCTATAGCTGTGCGGTGCGGGTGGAAGAAACCTTGAACCTTGTGCATCCTTAAACCATAAACTTGCAGGGTTGGCTCGAAAACCTGCGTGCAGTTTGAGATAGTCTGAGTCTATAAGTCTGAAACCCAGGCTGCCCGAACAGTGTGAGGCATGGTCAACCAGTCACAGCCACGAGTCCAGAGTCAATAGACAAGTACTGTTGCTAGTAGCAGTAGCACCTCCGCGACCCTTTATGTCGAATGTTTCAGTGCGCCTGTGGCTGCCGATTTTTTACTTTCCTCGTCTCTCTACAATTGGAGAATCCCTGGCTGAGGCGGAGAGGGTGCTGAAGAGATGGAAGGACGAAAAGCGTGCAGACGCAAACCTTCTGGAACAACAAATCACCCTGTCGAAGCATTGCCAAAGCCTCGCCACAGAGAAGATCATTCGGATGCAGCGCACCGATTTGATACAGCATCTTCACGCCGTCCAGACTGAGGGCGTGACGTTGCCGTGGAAACTGCGGCTTCACGTCTTGGAGCGTCGAGCTTCCGACCTCCTTCTGGACTTGCAGGATTGCCCCAAGGAAGAGATCGAGGATCGAGCCAGCATTTTGGCCTCCACGGTATGCATTTGGCAGCCGCACAGCAGCGCGTGCCTGGATGTGAAGCTGCAGGCCAACGACCTTTGGACAAGTGAGGTGGCGACAAACCGCAGCAAGGTCTCCAAAGGTGTGATGACGAAAGCAGAGATGGACGAGTCCCTGGACAAGTTGGGCGAGGCAGGTCAGCTTGGTTGCGGTGTTGTGCCGGAAGTGTGTTTGTCTTGCATGGAAGTGTCTCGCTATGTCCGCTATGTGGTGTGATTTCTCCTTTCTAGTAGACTAGTTACTAGTGACTAGTGACTACTAGTGAACTGTAGTGTCCTAGTGACTCCTAGTGACCTAGTGACCTAGTGGCTAGTGCGTGGCGTAGCAGGCGTAGCAGCATAGCAGTAGCAGGCACAGCGTAACGGCGTAGCGGTAGCCAGCAGGTATGAGCAAAGCGCCTTACTGCGAGAAGCCGATAAGCGTAGGACTCCTGGAACTCTGTAGACCTACTTGCCCTGACCTTGTCAGCGTTCCATGTACAGGAGCTGGGCAGGTCTTTGTTGAAATCCTTCGCCTCGCATGCCTTCTTCTCCATGCTGGGCAACTGTGCCGACGTCGCTGTGAAGGCAAAGTTTGTGACCTACCTGAGCTGTGTGATGGAGTCAGCCGAGCTGATGTGTGCATCGGAAGCCATGCAGCAGCTCCCGGAAACTTTGCGAGATGCTGCAGGGCATGTGCTCTTGATGGCTCGTGGGGTGTACTGCCTTCTTTGCCCTCGTCCACATCGAGCATGTGGCCCGCACCATGTGCAGGAGATCCTGACGTACAAGGGCGAGGTTGCGGCGCTTGCGCTCACCCGGGACATGATTAAGAAGAACCCGTTCAACAAGATGTGGGACGAAGTGTTGGCGAAGGACAGTGCCACGCGTGACATGCTGCCAGCCATGGAGCGGTTGGAAGAGGCCTTGACACCACCCGTGAAAGAAGATGACTTGGTAGAGGCGTGCTCCAGCTTGCGAGCGTGGAAGACCAAAGTGCGGGCGGGATCGCTGCAGAGCTTAGAGAGTCGCTTTCACCATAGCCTTCATGCCACGGCCAAAGCATTGTTGGAGTGTGACGGCAAGGGTGTCACGTTGCGCTACTTTGACAAGCTCTTGGAAGGCTTCACCATGTACAGCGATGCGGCGAGCATGAACATGCACACGCAGCTCACCAAATTGGAGGGCAAGGTGGCGAAGAGTTTGGTCGTCGCCGAGGTGGAGAGGATTCTCGAGTACTACCCGCACCCCGCTGCAGGTTCTATCGCCGAGGATGCTGCCGGTGCAGCTGCGAAGCTCGAAGGGTTACATGCTGCTTTGTGCAAGTGCAAGGACATTGTGCTCTCCGACGCCCTGGTCAAGGAGTTGGCGAAGCCGGTGTACTGGCACATGTACTTCCTGAAGCGTGTGCTGGAGGCTGCAACCGCGCATCCATGCATGTTGCAGCTTCAGTATTTTGTTTGGTGCACTGGGGATGCGTGAAAGCTTAAAGTCTTAAAGGCTTAAAGCCTATAAAGTCTAGAGTCTAAAGTCTAAAGCTTCGGAACTTAAACAAGATTCCGCGCAGACTGCAGAAGGCTTATAGGCCTAGCCCCAGGCCTAGTGAACCTAGTCATGGCATACTTAATACAGCTGCTGCTGCTGTAGTGAAGTGTTCCGCGAGCCCAATTCGTTGTGCATGCACGTTTGGGGTTTTTTCTTGCGGCAGCCGGTAGCAGTAGCAGTCTCAGTAGCAGCTCAGTAGCATGTCAGTGTAGCCGACAAACCCGGTTAAATTGGGGGGGGGGGGGGGGGGGGGGGNGGGGGAGGGGGGTGGGTATCTCAGTCTCCTGTGTATATTTACAGGCCGAGTTGCAAACAAATTAATAACTAGGCGCCACCAGGGCTTCGTGATCCGAAGACCCAATGCAGCGTAAAGCGTGAGGCATAAGACTCCGGATGGGTCTAGGGCCAGTGTAGGGAGTTTGGAGTTTCTTGGGTGAGGTTTCAGGGCCCGAGGGTTCAGGCTAATAGTACTTAGGCTTACGACGAGGGTTCACTAGTGGCCCTAGTAGTGCCCTAGTACATAGGGACAGAAGCAGTCGACATAAAGAACCGTGGATCGCTGTAGCATTAGCATTGCTGTCGTTTGTGTTGCTTGTAACTCGTAGTAGTAACTTAGCAGTAAGTAGTGCCCGCGGCGTCAGTCTTGCTGTTTGAGTATAATTCGTGATGCTTTTGACCCGTTTGCCGTTTGCTGTCAATTCTCCTATCAGGTTTCCGGTCTTGGCATATCTTGCGTGTCTGACTTGGTTACTGTAATGAAGTAGCTAGCAGCCGCCCTATAACCCTACAAGCCCTAGGGCCATCAAGCCTAGAGCCTAGAGTCCTAGAGTCCTATAGAGCCCAAAATCGTGTGCCGCAGACCCGCCTGCGGGAAAGCTGGCTGTGTGCTGATAGTGATAGTGACTGTGATTCTGATAGTGGATGCGGTAGGGCCCGGTAGCCGGTAGGGGGTCTAATGAGAGCGTATGGTGGGACTTTACGTCGGTCCGCATGTCCTTGTCCTCTCCTGCCAGGAGAACGACACGGCAAAGATGAGCAATTGGCAAGAGCCGATCAACATGTTGCAGTCCTTGCTCATGCATATGGGCGAAGGCTATCGCTGCAAAAAGCTTGTGGACATGGAGCTTCAGGCCCTCGCTCTCGCTGCCCCCCTGATGCTCAACTTGGCTGAGTTTATCATTGCGGGCACTCAGAATGCCGAGGTTGCCGTGGAGGGCCGCGTAGATCGGATGCTCATTACTTGTCGTCAGCTGAAGGCGGCTTTGGTAAAGTGCACCGAGGTGCAGAACGAGATGTCGGCCAGTGATCCGGCCGACACTGTGCTGGATGTGGGTGCGTTCAGTCTTGCGCCCGCCATGACGGCGATCCTGCGCCATGAAGTCTTGCAGCAGTGGGTTAGGACGCAGGAAAACGCCGCCATCGAGAGGATCGAACAGTGCTGCAACGACGTGAAAGCCGCCTGTGCGAACCAGCATCTTCCGGACAACTCGTGGAAGGCGACCCTCAATCCGACAGACGACATCAAAAAGGTGATCGAGACGGCCTTGTCCGCGGATTTCCTGGGCAAGATTGACGTGAATATTTTCGAAACGAAGCTGATCGAGCTAGACAAGGCTTGGTCCCAGTTGTGGCAACAGCAAGTGGCAAGTGCGGCATTGCAAAACCCAGCTTTCTGTAGGTAGCAAGTAGTAAGTAGTAGTGCGTAGTAACTAGTAACTATAGTAACTATAGAACTATAGCATAACTAAGTCGTCAAATGCTGGAGCCTTATTGGAGTAGTACCTGTAGTAGTAGTAGTAGTAGTAGTAGTAGTAGTAGTAGTAGTAGTAGTAGTAGTAGTAGTAGACAATAATAAAATAATAGTAGGAGGTTGTTATTGTTGTTTTTGTGCCCGATAAACTTCGTGATTTAAAACGATCCTGCAAAACCTGGGACATCGCAGACTGTGGGAATGTATGTAGCTGTCATATACATGATGTTGCAGGCCATCAAGACGAGCAAGACTTTTGCCAACAAGATGTCAGGCTCCGCGTTCGATTTGGGGAGGCTGACGGAACTTCAGAAAAGCTCCATCAACCTTCTGGCCGAAGGCCGCGCGCTCTATTCCGAGGGGTTGATGATCATGAGTCTGTCAAACCCGATGGACCAAGACTCAGCTCCGTGTATTCGTGCAGAATTGGCGGCAATAGCCGGCAAGTCTGTGAAGGAAACCCTCATTGATCCCAGGGTTCTCGTTGCTGCACGTGAAATGATCGGTTGATGGAGCTTCCTAATTAGGCCCTATAGGTCTAAGCCGCTTAGCCGGTTCCACCACAGAGCCTCAACACGAAGCCCCATCGACCGACGATGTTTTTTTTCTGCCGCGTGGCCGCGTGGCCGCAGCCGCAATCGCATCACAGTTTTTGTACTCAGAGCCCATCATAGCTCTATATTACTCTATATACTATAGACTCTTGGAGTTCAGCACGTAGTGATGTAGTGAGAGAGAGAGAGAAGAGTGCTTGTTTGGCAAGAGGTCCCATGCTCGTTACCGCTGCAGCTTCTATTTGACTACAGGCCTAACGATCCACTGTGGGCATTACTGCCACCTAGCTGTCTGGTGTGGCCTAGGCCAAAGCTACGTTAAGTTAATCTCCACTGTCATGCTTAACCGGTTAGCGGCTCTGCTTAGGGATGTTTGTGTTGGCGTTTAGAGTTTAGTGTTTAGTGAGTATTTTTTAGCGGTAGCGTGTTAAGCCTGTTAAGTGGCTTAATGTGCATCGGGTTTATAGCTGGGCGTTAGGCTCGTTAGGGTTTCGGGTTTTCATCTACCGCAGCTCCGATGTTCATATGCCGCTCACGTCTACAGAGACTCTACGCGAGTCTACGCCTATAGCTGCAATGGTCTCTGTTGCTGTTAGCAGCAAATCAGCACAGATTTCGGGAAGCAGAGCGGCTTTTTGCCACGCGTTGCACTGCACTGTTGCACAACTTGCCCAAACCTTGTCGTGCTGACCGTCACCCGCGACTGCAGAAAACGAGATCGCTTTGGCCATGGCCAGCCTCTAAGCCTTTAAGCTTAAGTCTAGCGTCTCCGATTCTAGAATAACTAGAGTAACGAGAGCGTGAGAGTAGGTTCTATGCGCAGGCCAAAGATGAATTCAAATCGAATTGATTTCGCATTGGGTTCCAAGGCCTCCAAACCGGGTGAATTGNAAGATGAATTCAAATCGAATTGATTTCGCATTGGGTTCCAAGGCCTCCAAACCGGGTGAATTGAAAACGCATTGCCCCAGCGAACTGAAAATGAATTGAAAACGCAAAAGAAAATAATTACGATATTCCCTTCCTAGAGGGATTTCTATGTCATAAAGCTAACCCCAGTGGAGCGGGACCGCGCTATTCTGGGGAACATCTTTGCGGACTTCTCCTTTGAGATCGCTACCCTGGTCGCCGAGAGGGAGATGCTACCTTCCTGGCTATGGAGCAGCCCGAGGACCTTGGTGCGCTACCCACTGGCCCACACGAGGGGCTCCGGCCCGCCTCTATGTGGCAGTGGCCGCAGCTAGCCGACCTGCTGAAAAAGGGGCTAAGGACTGTGGCTTTCCACCATGCTAGTTTCGGGGTCCCCTACGCTAAGCCCACTCGCTTGCTGCTTTGCACCTCGCTAGACATGCCGGACTTCGTCTACGAACGATGACCAGGGCTACTACAAAGGCCCGCTACCCTCTGCACAGGGTTTCGGTAAGATGTTCCAGCGTCAAGCTAAAGGGGCCTTCAAGACTGCCGGTTCTGAACAGTGGCCCGTGGCTATAATGTGCCAGTGGCTTTCCGCTATGCTGCTCTCGTCGTGCTTGCTCCCCGCTAAAGACGCCGTTGGAGAGGGGGGCGCCGCTCCTTCCCGATAAACGAGCCCGAGTNAGTGGCTTTCCGCTATGCTGCTCTCGTCGTGCTTGCTCCCCGCTAAAGACGCCGTTGGAGAGGGGGGCGCCGCTCCTTCCCGATAAACGAGCCCGAGTACCCCCGCGTGGGACGGGATCTCCCCGTTTCTGCCGACAGCTAGGGGGGGGGCAAGCCGTATCACGACGGGGGGGGGCTATGCTCGCCTGGCAGGTGGCCCCACCACGCTAGGAGCTATGCCGACGGTTCCTCCTGGGATTGGCTCAGGGACAGGATGCTGATCGCTAAGGTGGGATCGGAAGAGCAGGTAGAGAAGGAAGTTTTCAGGATGGCCGCTGTGGGCGAGCAGGGTTGCTCCCTCGCTAGTGACCCGGAGCTGCAGTCTCAGCTCAGGCAGCTATGGAAGGAGTGGCTGGAGGCCCAGGATCTGTCGGAGCCGGGGCTGCTAGAAGTGTTCCCCGGGCAACCGCTACACCTCCGTCTCTATGCTGGAGGCCGCTGGTGATCCGGACGGTGAGTTCCTCAGGCGGGCGGAGGATGGGCTAAGGCTACCCGTGGGCATCCTGGATCCGCTACCGAGGACTCCCCACGTCTTCTCCCAGGTCCCCCTCCCTCCAGCGGCGGCGCAGGCTGCTAACCGTTAGCTCGGCCTGCTCCCTCGACAGTTTAGCGCGTTCCATTATTAGCCATGGAACCAAGTCTGCCGCAATCTCCCGCTCATCCAGCCGATCGTAGCGATCTGGCGACCCTCCCAGCAAAGGTCCTGGCATAGGTATCGGAGCCCTCGGGCTTCCATCTCCCTAGCAGGTCCTTGTCCTGGGGCGGCACCTCCATTAGCGACAGGCCGGTCGACAGCACGGACCTCTCGCTATGCTCGGTCCAGTAGCCCTGCACCTCCAGCGGTAGCCCCAGAATGCCCAGCAGTCCCGCCGTCGCCACCATAGCGTC
>BGNK01006110.1:8261-30572 GCA_003297005.1 Symbiodinium sp. clade A Y106
GGCGGAGATGCTAATCGTCACAGTGATGGTGATGGTGACTTTGCGATGATGATCGGTGCTTGGTTGCAAATATTCCACAGTCTCTTTGGAATCCCCAGGCTGTTCATGAATTTAGACCCAAAACGTAGCCTCAATCGACTCCAGCACCGATAAATCTTACACCCTTGAAGAGCGAAGCCCTTGACCTTTGAAACGTGTTGTCATGCGTTTCTTTCCAACCTTGGGTTCAAGTTGCTGATCTTTCGAAGCCCAGCAGAAACACTTGATGCTGCNATGCTGCTCAAATGACTTCAACTGCATGAGACCGACTCTCGACCCACCCTACCTCTTGAAACTGGGATGCCACAGCCAAGCAGGTCACAATCCTCATAGCTGTCCAAACTGCTTGGATGGCGTCCTGCGACTTCGTCGATGTCGCGGCTTGCACAACTGATCCTTGCCGTGGAAAGCAGATTTTGCTTTTTTTGCTTTAGGTTGTACCCTTGGTGTACCAGGATGCTCCAGCCCCTACAGAGTCCGGCTAACGGTACCACTGTAAAAAACGAAAAGTCCTATGAGAAGCATCCGCACCCTAGGCCCTAGGCCCTCGCCTTTCTTGAGAATAAACGCTTCGCTGCTTTTGAGGCTGACGCGGTTCCGGCTGCCCCTGGAGACGACCTCGGCCGAGCTGCGCAAAGCCTACTACAGGCGCTTGCGGGCTTTCTGCTTTGCGTCCTTTCTTCTACCGACGGAGGGGGGCGTTCTTTCTTTGCGGTTTTGCAGTCTGCGTGCCCATACCTTGAAGTGTGAAGCTTGCATAATTGCGCAAAGGCAGCAACAGGAAGCCACGGCAAAAGCTCTTCGGAAACGGACACGCTGGCAAGCATTGTCCGTTTTGTCAACATGAAGTGCCCAAGCAGAGTCGCAGAAATGCCGGGACCCTCACCGTGATGGGGAGGCACCGAACTCCTCCCTCGAGCTGGCGCCTCAAACCTTAGCCTTAATCACGAATNTTTTGTCAACATGAAGTGCCCAAGCAGAGTCGCAGAAATGCCGGGACCCTCACCGTGATGGGGAGGCACCGAACTCCTCCCTCGAGCTGGCGCCTCAAACCTTAGCCTTAATCACGAATGCCCGAGACCCAAAGTCAAGAAAACCTTACTACATCTGCTGTTCCTCAGGGAGGCGAAGTTGCTGCATCCGGATCGAAATCCGAGCAGCAGTGGTGCACAGGCCGTCATCATATTGTGATTTAGGGTCCAGGCTTTAGGGTTCAAGGTTTAGGGTGTAGGCTTCGGGGTTTGTACAGGATGTTCTGAGGGTTTGCTCTAAAGTCTATGCACTGTCATCCCGGTGAGTCACGAGCATGAATGCAATGCTTTGGTGTCAGCTTCTGGTTGAGAGAATCGGGTGTAGTTTGCCGATAAGTCGCCCTTGACGCTCGTCAAAGCTTGGGGCCGTTTTGTTTTCGGCTTCCCCGAGCGTCAAACAGATTGCTTCCCTGCCGCGAGCCCGGAGGCCAAGCTCCAGTTCTGGTAATGGGGTTGTGCTATCGGTGTTTTCGATGCCATGATAAGAAACTGAGCAATTACTGTTCTGGCTCCCGGCTAAATGGTTGTAGCTCACTGCATCCCCCAAACAAGGGACAGACAGAAAGAGAGCGAAGAGAGCCAACGAGAGAGAAACGGACAGACGGAGGCCTTCGCACAACTGCGTGCCGACTTCNGCTAAATGGTTGTAGCTCACTGCATCCCCCAAACAAGGGACAGACAGAAAGAGAGCGAAGAGAGCCAACGAGAGAGAAACGGACAGACGGAGGCCTTCGCACAACTGCGTGCCGACTTCAAGGAGGCAAAAGCTGCTTGCTTTTGCTCTTCGAGGTTTGGGGCAAAAATCGCCGCCATCTCTGAGGTTTCCTCAGAGGTGTCGTGAACACGGCGATTTGGGAGCATGTAGTGGGGATTCTGATGGCAGTCATAGGCAGTCCTTTATATGAAGGGGGTTCATGAATCAGGTTTCTAGCTTAGACCCCATCAAAGCACGCAGGGAATCAGCCCCTAGGTACACCTTTATCATGGAACACCCTTTTGTCGCTCCTGGGGCTTAGTTTGTCTGCGTGTTAAGGCATTGGCTTCAAGGCACATGTTGCTCCTCGAAAGGTTCATTTATCGGTTTACTACAAGGGTTCCCTCAAGTCTTTGCGTAGCCCCCTAAACCCTGTATGAAGTATTAAGCCCAAACCCCTCAACCCGTACAGCCTAGCACCCTAAACCCCCAATGCCCTAAACCCCACGAACCTGAAACAAGACAAAGACCCTAAACCCGAAACCCACCAAAGCCCAAAACCCTCAAACCCTTAAACCCTAAACCCCAAACCCTAAAGCCTTAAACCCTTAAATTTAAGAGCCTCCGGCTCAAGCCGCCGACCCCGTAGGAGTCAGAGGAAAGGCGATGCGGTTGACGAGAGAGTTTATTTTGGGGTCTAGGCTGACGGTTTTGCTACCCCCGCTGCTACTCTACGACGAGTACACCCTAAACCCTAAATCCCGGAAGGAGGAGTGGGGGGNGCTAAATGGTTGTAGCTCACTGCATCCCCCAAACAAGGGACAGACAGAAAGAGAGCGAAGAGAGCCAACGAGAGAGAAACGGACAGACGGAGGCCTTCGCACAACTGCGTGCCGACTTCGAGGAGGCAAAAGCTGCTTGCTTTTGCTCTTCGAGGTTTGGGGCAAAAATCGCCGCCATCTCTGAGGTTTCCTCAGAGGTGTCGTGAACACGGCGATTTGGGACGTCCGTGCTTTCATACAATTCGTTTGGTTGCTTTGAGAATTGCCTTGATTCTGTTGTTCCGGAGAGATGGGTTGTTTGAAGCCAAGACACGATGTTGAAGAGATTCCAGACGCAAGTCTCGACAGGCCGGTTAGATCCATTATCTAGACGGAAGCACGCCTGCCGGTAATCCTTTGGCCCTTGACATCATGACAATCAGGAGTTGCAGAACATGGAGGAAATCCAAGAGAGGTTTTTACATAGGACACTCAGTAAGGTGCCGTCAAACCACCGAGCAAGCAGACTCCGAACGGACCTTCGACCTTCCCATGGCCTCGTGCGACAGGCCCAGAAACTCCTTGAAGAACCACAGCGCGGCCCTCCCCATCCCTCAGGCTCCTTGTGACATCGACAGGAGCTTTGATACTTAGCAGTGTCCTTCCTCTTCTGAAGTCATGTTGAGTGGCTCCAAAACTCAAAGAGGATCACATCACGGCTGAATCAACGAGAGTAGTAAACGCACTGCAGTCATCAACATCAGTGAAGATGCCAACCGCAGGCAATAGCAACCTGAACAGCAAGGCCTCAGAATGGTGGAATAGCATACTGAAATTGCAGGATGCAGCCAGGCATGACTCAGGACAGCCATAGAAGGACGGTAAGAGTAGCATGCAGAGCAATTTAACAAATCGTACCGGTGAAAGCGCGAACAGGCTATGACATTATCCTTTGCCACGGTCGCAACGACTATCAGAATTCACCACATTCATGATGATGAAGTCAGCGATAACGATGATGATGATGACGATGATTATGCTGATGATGAGGGGGAGAAGGAGGAAATTGAAATGATGACCGTGATGAACTTGGATCTTGTGGCGATGACGATAATGCTAATCTTGGCAGTGATGGTGATGATGATGATGGTCATGATAATAAGAATGATGATTGCTGATGCTGGTGATGGTGACGATAACGATGATCCACATGAGGTTGAATATCTCGTATGTGCTGCGGCTTATGGTGATAACATGGCGATTGCGATGCTGATGATGACTTCTGCGATGATGCTGCTGCGGAGAATGGTGGTGGTGGTGGTGGTGACCGTAGCAATACTTGAGGTTGTTGTCATGAGGACATACGAGAATGAGAAAGACGGTGTTAGATGTTGAGTACTCTCAGGATAACGAAAGGGATAAGATGAAGATGAGCGCAAGTTTCAGATTCCCTGATCTTGTAGTGGTTTCGTTGCCCCGTAGTAGAGAAGGAGCAAGCGGCAGTTCTCCCTCTGAATGGAATCTGCTGGCGTAGGAGCTGGCCACTGCTAACCATTCAGGACAAAAGTCGTGTTGTCTTTCTTTGCTTTCTTCCTCCGTGCCCGTTGCAGCAAGCACCTAACAAATGATAGCTGGTGACACACGTGCAAGCCACCTCTCTGCCAGATGGGCCAGACTTCTCTTTCGAGGACCTGCTTGCTGAGCCTGATGGTAGTTGCATGCTTGATGATACAGATAACAATGCGGATATTTTGATAGTGATACCGTGATGACGAGGATGAAGATGAAGAAGATGGTGATACGGGTGGTCATGAAGAAGAGAGAAGATGGTGATATCAATGGCAGTCATGATGTGGATGGTTATGATGGGTATGTCAAGTCAATGATAATGAGCATGATGGTGATGGTGGTGAGGATAGTGAGAGTGACGGTGATGACTGCTGACGGGGCAGCAGATGAATTTGCACCATGTCGAGGGTTCTTCCCGTAGTGGTGATGGCAATGGCGAGGAGGGTGTTGTCGATCGTGAGGATGAGGGTGCAAAACATGATGATCATGATGGTGATGTCGATCATCATCATCATCATCATCCGTATGGCAATATGGCGATGATGCTGATGGCCTGGTGAACATGATGGGCGATGATCGTGTTTGACACTGCTGAAAATGGTGATGTATTGGTGGCGAGAACGAAGATGATACTTTTGATGAGCCTGATGATGCCAAGGATGATGGTGATGGCGGCGATGCTGGTCATTGGCGGAGGCGGGATGGTGGTGGTGGTGGTGCTGCTGCTGCTGGTGCTGGACCTGGTGCTTGTCAGGCTGCTAGTCATGGTGACCATGATCGCAAGAGCAATCCTAATGCCAATGCGGTGATGCTATCTGTGCGAAGAATACTACGACGCACGCTTGTAGTGGCAGTGGCAGAGACTTTGCATGATGCAGAAGCTTGCACTAGTTAGCTTCTCCTCGACAGTCATTGGAGCGGGAGGCCTTGTTTTCATCGGCGGCCGAGTATCAAAGCAGTTAGGGGGAGCTGCCAACTGAAAGCACGAACCTGGAAGCCCTCAGCACCCTGCCTCTCCCGCCCTTCATTCGCTCCCGTGGCCGCGCCAAAAAATCCCGCAGCTCCTGGCGAGCACGCCGCGAGGATGGCAAGCGCTGGTCGGCCGCCTCTTGGGCCGCGCGGTCCCAGGCAAAGCTGTCCGCCTCAGAGTGCTTCCGGGGGCACTTTTTTCTGCTTTGGGTTTGAGGGGATGAAGGTTTGAGCTCCTTGGCTCCAAGTCCAGGCGACCCTGATCTCTGCCCACTGGTTGAGGGCTTGGAGTTAGAGCGGATGGGTTCGGTGGCGGGTGCACGAAGGGCTCGGGTTTAGACCCTCTCATTGTTGAGGCTGTCGGCTCCCAACTCCAAGCCCTGCCAACGAACAGTGAACACGGCCTCTGCACCCGAAAGCTCTGTGGCCCAAGCCTCGTGTCCAGGAGCACAGACCCGATAACCAGGCTGAGCAGGAAAGCAAAACAGGACCAACCAAGCAACGAAGGCGCCTCCGAATTTTCGGGGCTTTCGTGAATCCCCCGAATCCCGACCGGAGCCCACCGTGCCGGTGGCGCCCAGGCTGAGTTTGGGGGTCTGGGGAGCCGGCTCGTGGCTGGTAACGGGGATGAAGGAGGCAGTCAAATACACCTATAAGAGATGATATGTCCAGGATCCCTCGGTAGCTTAAGGATATCTCATCTTTAGGGGATGATGGAGGAGGGCAAGGAGGAATTGGCTTGAGCACTTTTCGGGGCTCATTCGGCTACGCAGGGTTTTGTGCTTCTCCATTGTGTTGACGTGGCTTAGGGTGGCTTCGGGTTCGTGAGGTTTAGCGCACAGCATTTAGCGTTGTGCATGGTTTTGGTGTGTAATTCTTGTGCTGAGCATGCTGGAGCTTTTTGCTATTTCCGACTTTCAGGTTTCTTTGCCGAGGTTTTGGTTCAATGCCAATCCGAACAGACAGCGTGTCATTGCTTCCACTCCTGCCCAACCCAAACCCCTAGCCGTGGCATTTGTGGAGAAGGCAGATTGAGGTGAGGGAAGGATGATGCTTCTTGGCGTCTTCAACGGCATGTTATGAGGTTTTCGATCATGCAGATCGCACAAGGGAATCTTTTGCGAGCAGCATCAGTGTACGCGTTGGGCGAGCCAGCCTGTTGCCTCCGGACATGTTCATTTGGATGGGCAACTGTAATAAGAGCCAACTTTTCACTGATCTTGCTGCGTTTGCTGTTTCTTTTTGGATGAGATACCGAAGGGGCTTCCTGGCTCAGGGCTTACGGAATGAATCTGAAGGAGGTGAGATGTGCTTTAAGCCCGCGTGTTCATGAAGCAGTGGGCCGTCAAGCCAGCACCTTGAACGGTCCTAGGTGGGGCTGCCGCACGAGGTGGTGTGCCTCGGCCCTTTATGGTAACGGTGTCGAGGTTTTGCGACAGGAGGGACACGAAGAATCTTGCAAGAGAAGATTGGTCGAAATGGAGGTAGGTTCGGGAGCGCTAACGCCAGAATTTAGATGTCGGATGTGCTCGGGTTTTGGAGTTTGTGGCTTTGTTGCTCAGATGACGGGCGCATGTCAAAGAGTTGACGGCCTTACAGATCAGACGCTGCATCATGCTGCATCCCACTTCCGCCACACGAGGTACACCTTCACAGCCGTCGTCTCAGGCGTCATCCTGTTCGGGTTCCTCTACCACCTCTCGCAGGAGAGACCGGCTTCACCGCGGTTGCTCCTGTGTGGGATTATTGCCACCGGCGCATCCTAGTGACTCGTGGCCTGAGCACGAAGCCTAGAGATCGAGGTTTACCCAGCCAAGCTCCGGTCCACAGGAGCTCTCGCCTCCACGGCGCTACTGCCAGCACGCTTTGTCGCCCGTGCATGTTGGTTCGGCAGTGCAATTGGGATGTGGAGGGCTCGAAGTGTTGTTCCTGTAGGCTCAAGAAGAGTGAGTAATGAAGTTCCGGATGACTCGTGCTCGAGAGAATCAGCCCTGGGTTGGCAAAGCCAGGTGACCAGTGCTTGGGGGTAAGACTAGACCGGCAACTGCGGCGAGTTCAAAGACTCTGTTAAAGATCTTTGCGCACTGGGGGCAGAGAGCCCCGGCACTCTTCTTTAATTGTCCCGAACGCAACCGGAACCGCAGGAGGCGATTGATAACGCAGAAGTCCCGTTGCAAAGTGCAGTGCTTGGGCACGGCAGGGACTCCGGGAGGCTCCTGCAAAATGCAAACGGACGCAGTCCACAGCTGCGGGTTGCGCTCGAGAACTTCAGCAAGGCCTGGAGAGCTGGGGATTGAGGATGAGTTGGGCTCTTTGCAGAAGTCAAAGCTTGCATCAACAGCCGCATGCCCGGACCAGTCGACTCTTCATCATATCCCGAGTTTCCACATGATCTCGAGCCCGTGAACAGGAGCTTGCAGCATCACTCACATAGGTCAACCCTGGCTCAGCCGCTCTCGTTTTCCCTCAAGCCTTGAGCTTCAGGGTCCGACACCTTTGCCAGGCCGAGGGCGTTGCAGCTGCACCCGCACCTTTTGCTGCGCAGGCGGCGCACCGGGCGGCGGCAGCCAACGAGGCTTCTGGCATTTGTGTTAATTCGTCCTTGAATTGAACAAGAAAGAGGAGCAAGGCAAGCATTACAGTTTTCAAGCATGCCACACGGACAAGTAGATTAAAGATAGAGAGAGAGGCAGAGAGGCAGAGAGAGAGAGAGAGCCAGAGAGACAGAGAGTCAGAGAGGGAGAGAGGCAGAGAGAGGCAGAGAGAGACAGAAATAGACATGCTGATACTTATTCAGTGCCCTGTCTTCAAGTTCATGTCTCGCAGTTCCTCCAAAGAAACAGCCATAAACGTGTGCGTGGGCCTCTGGGCCCGGGGAACTTCGCACGTTCCCTTGCCCGATAGAGAGAGAGAAGAGAGAGAGAGAGAGAGCAAGTTTGACTTGAGCAAGCAAGCCGTGCGGTCGAATAGGGCCTTGGAAACTCGGGCCACGGGGAGCTCTTCTTGAACTTGGGGACTCTTGCCGACGGAGCCCAGAGCCAACGGTCCGTGCGGAGAACAGTGCATCCACAAGAGGCGGTGAGTGCGGTGCATTGAAGGCATTCGGAAACTGGGGCGAATGGGCGGCCCTGGAAGAAGAAGTAGAAGGGAGGAACCACCTTTACAGAGACCCGGGGGCAACCTCGAGCGAGGAAAGCTGGCCCGAAAGCTCGGGCGGGGTGGTCAGTGGACCTTCGCACCGACGCCAGCGATTCCACGCGGCTTTTGACGGGCAGTGAAAATGGAAAGGACAAAGGAGGGTGCCTCCTCAGTGAGCCCATGAGGCTGAAGTGAGCAGCAGGAGGGCGCCTCCTTCGTGAGATGCAGGAGGATGCCTCCTTAGCTAGGATCTTGTACAGAGCAGAGTCTGACAGATGGGACAGGGCCTCCCTAGTTTTGCTGCTCTGTAACACCAGCAGGGAACTTACCGCACGTGCTCGGGCCTAACTTACTGTTTGCAATTGGGTTTTGGCTACTTACTTTGTTCTGTCCGCGAAGCCCGAACATGTTGGTGAGCGACCAGTGCTGTCACTTGCACCCTGTCTGCTAAAGAGAATGTATTTGTATGTGTGTATCCTTTTTTACAATGTGACTTAGTTGTCCGTTCTTTCTGTCACCACTGCAGCCAGAAGACTAGACTAGCCTTGGCATCTGGGGGCCCGATTTTGCTTTATTCATTGGCTAGATGAGGTGTCGTGCTGGCCCCCGGTCTGCCTTTGCGAAGCATTCTCACCTGGCTTCCCCAAACACTTTGGGGGGGGCGCAAAGTGCGGTCGCTCCCTCTTCCTCTACCCTCGTGAAAGAAAGAGTGACCCTGCGCGGGTCCAGCTCGCTGGACCTTGACCCGTAGCAAGCAAGCAAGAGAGTGACCCCAGCTTGGAGGTTGGCTGGCTGGAGCATTGCGGCACGGACAAAGGCCCAGAACCCGAAGGTTTAAAGTTTAGAGTTCGGGTCGGAACCTCAAGCATAGTGCTAAAGGGAATGAATGGACAGAGCACTAAGACCTCAAGGACAAGGGAAAGCTCACGGTTTCAGGGCCCAGGGTTCAGACACTGGGGTTTGGAGCTGTAGGGCTTTGGAAGGAGGAGCAGGTCACCGGGTTCTAGGGCAACCTTGCAGGGAGAAGGGTTTAGCCTTAACGTCCTGGGGTAAACTTGCTGGGTTTGGGAGTTTGAGGTGCAAGGGCTGGGATACCATGTGAAGCCGTCCTCCTCTGGAGCTGGTTTCAGGGTCTATTATGAAACTGGTACGGGTGGAGGCTTTAGGCTATGTCATAGTGTAGCAAACCGCCTCTAGCGGCTCTTCTGTGCAAGCCCCGGCTCATCAACAACCCACCTAAGCTCTGTATCTGTGCATGGAACTAAACCCACCCCACACACAACCCAACATGCCACACAATCCGAAACCCAAGACCCAACCGTTTCATGCTTCATCCCTGCAGCATGCCGACCGCTGCTCTTCGCCGGGGACGAACGCGACGACACGCCGCTGCAACTTGACCGAAAGAGAGGCCGACGTACCGATGTACCTTGTCCCGTCTTTCCCAGGGCAAAGGTAGGGGCATACAGGTATGAACATGCACTCAACATAGTACAATGGCGTGATGTGAGTTCAGAAAAGCACAGGATAGTAGAATACAGTAGACTATACTGTCCGGGTTACTGGCACTGATGTACTGCGATATGGGTACTTCCCCCTGGGAAGCATTATCATGAACTCTTCTACGCTCGGGCTCTGCTCTGCAACACTGTTCGGGTGACCAGTAGTGTGTATGCTGTACAACGTACACACACGACATCATTCGCCCCGTGCTTCTGCTGTTTCTATCCGGATAGTGGCTTAGATCTTGGCCAAAGCTAAGTCAATTTTTTGGATAGGAACAGAAATGGCGGGCTTGTTGTATAGCATAAGATGAATGATGTGTACTGTACAGTGTGCAGCTGACTTGTTGCTTGTCAATGGAATGCAGCAGACCCTCCGGAATATGGTGCACAACAGAGTTCGAGAACAGCGCAAGGCAGACTTGATGATACAGCGTTTAGCATAACGTATCCATTGTACTGTACAGTACATCAGCTCTTGTACACCCCAATACACAGTATGAAGCAATTTGGGATGTTTCAACCTGCTACTGTACGTCAGCATGCCATACTGCAAAGCTCTCCTGTTGTACATTGTCTCAGTTCAATACGCCCGGTGCAGTCGGCACAGTTTGGTATGCCAAAAGATGAATGACCTTGAGTACATCACGCTGAGTTGGCACTGGCGAAGGTGCAATATATGGCAAGTACCACAAACATAGCGAACATTTAGCGCCCCCCCCCTTCCACCCGAGACTCACTGCAAGGCGCACGGGATCCGATGGTAAACTCTTCGCGACCGTTTTGCAGACAATCTAGCCCGTTAGTGTGGGGATAGCGCATGCCAGACAGAGGCACCATGGAGCCCGGGCGGGTCGCACCGAGGTCCTCTCGGGCCCTTTGGGGGTTCAGGGATATGGGGGTTTGGCGGCATGATCATTCGAAGATGAGGGAGCTTCACAGGGCTTCTACTAAGCAACTAAGGGTGTGGAAGGGGGAGGGAAAGGAAACTTGCAGGGTCTTCCCAGCGCCTTCCCAGTCCCAAGCTTCCTTCACCTTCAGGTTGCCATGCTGAGCCTTTGAGGGTTCCCGTTTGCCCTCGTTGGCGCAAGCTCCGCCTATACTGCTCGTTGAACTTCCATCGCCTACCTTCAATAGTTCGAATAGTTCGGGACCAAAGCGGCCAAGGCATTTCCATGCAGTCTTGGAGGGACCTCACCGGAGATCAGTGGAGCTAGCAGCTAACATCCACCTTCTCAGAACCCGCAAAGCCCTTCAGTGACCCAGAGCTCCATCAAGGAGTAAAGCCCACCCCAACGGAGCTGCTGAGCTGCTGCTCTAGGCCGTCTCCGCTCTCATCCGGCTTGGTGCTGACCCTGCCCGGCTGCCCTTTGGACCAACAACTTCGAGCCGTAAAGCCGCTGATCCTACTGTCCTTGCTGCTCGTTCGTCCATCCCTCGCAAGAAGGTGACCCTGACCCTGACGTTTCTCTTATGGAACCCCCACATATACATGCAACCAATGATCGGAAAGGATGGTAGGGCTCAGTGTGAAAGCTCGACCTGACATGCTTGGGGACAGCCCAGTGGTCTTCCCAGGAATCGGTTCGGCTTGGCGCCGGAGCATCTCGCAGCGCAGTTGGGCCACAAGGCCAGGCTTCAGCCCAGGATTTGGCGGGTACAAGGCTTGAACTCCCCCCGCACACCGTTTTCCGGACAGACAACCTCGTTGACAAGCTTGAAGCTGTCTGAATCAAGAGCAAAGGCCCGAACTTTGAGCCCGGAAGCCAACACATGGCTTTCCGAAGCCGCTGGCCGACTTCTCCAAACGAGAGCCTCAGACTCAAGCAGATGCAGGTCCGAATCCTGACATGTGGACTCCATTACGACCCGAAGTTGTTGCAAGGATACCGCCTTCGTCCTCCGCTCCGTGCGCACTGTGCGCGACGGGGCCGGGGACCCCGCTGCCCAAGCGGCTGCGAAGCGGGCGATGCCTGGAACCCCAGAGGGCTTTGTGACACCGATGTTCTTCTTTATTCTAGTTCCTCAAGCACTGTGGGAACATCATGGGGTTCTTGCGTTCAGAGTAAATCGGATGTGCTTTTATTCTGCTCGCGGGCAAGCACGCGCACACGAAAGCCCAAAGCGCTCGCACACTGAGCGCCGAAGCTTCCAAGGAGGCACCCCGACGACTTGGGCCACTTTGTTCAAGAACCCCAGGCTGCCGTTTCAAGGGGTTTTCAGGATTTCTATCAAGGCTTTAGAGCGGTTGGTTTTGCAAAGCTCTGTGCTTATCACTAAACGTCATGCAGCGGTTGGGATTAGTGGTGCAGTCCTACTGCCACCACTAGTACATTCAACGCTTCTGCACATCAAGGTTTCTTTGTGCCGTATATGGTATTCTTCGCGTTTCTGGCGGGCAGATGAGGTCAGGTGCGGCTTGAGTAATCTTCGAGTTGGGAATTCAAAGGCGCACTTTTCGGCAGGCCCAACCGAGGTCGAGTCTAGAGTCTATCGCTTTCCCAAGCCTTGACAATGAACATGTGCACGATTGCATGATGTTCCTTTACAGTACCAGCCCGAATCCCACGGAAACGAAGGTTTCATGCAACAGGCACTGAGTCTGCGCCGCCCGAAGGCTCTGAGCCCGACGGCAGCTCAAAGCCTGCGGTGCGCCGCCGGAGCCCAAGACGGGCAGCAGATCGT
The DNA here is from genome assembly GCA_003297005.1 of Symbiodinium sp. clade A Y106. NCBI lineage: Eukaryota > Dinophyceae > Suessiales > Symbiodiniaceae > Symbiodinium > Symbiodinium sp. clade A. The sequence goes on from BGNK01006110.1 coordinate 20,650, forward strand.
GATTTGTAGGTGGTCAATCCCAAAGCCTTTGGCTCGGGCTTCGCTTGCTCGACACCCCCAAGGCTGGAACAAGTTTGCGAGATCATCTTAACGACCGCCACCACAGCCCTTGTCTACCATGACCACCATCGCCACAAACATTTCCACTACCCATTACCCACTACTACCCACCACTACCCACGACCACCACGACCACCACGACCACCACGACCACCACGACCACCACGACCACCACGACCACCACGACCACCACGACCACCACGACCACCACGACCACCACGACCACCACCACTACCACTCACTACTACCCACTGTCGCCCAGCACCACCCACGTCCTGCCCCCTGCCACCCACTGCCGCTCACTGCCACCCATTATACCATCCATCACCACACAGCACCCACCACCCACTACCCACAAGCACGAGAGTATTAAATTTTCGAGCAACAGCTAGGCCCTGCAAGTACAGACTAGAGCCCCATGCTTGAGATCTCAGTCTCAGGCCAAGATGACTGGCGATCCAGAGACCTGACCTCGGAAGGGAAGGGGGCAATGGTTAGGCAAAAAAGGTGAGGATTGGGGTTTCAGGGTTTCGCGTAGGCTCAATCCAGCAACACATCCTAAAAAGAAATGTGTACTCCTGGTCCTAGTTGACGCAACTGTGGGGCTTCGAAATGACTTGAATCACGTGTCTTGTACATACCCACATGCCTGGGGGATGCTTTCAGCTCTCCTATGTGACATTCCACCCAGGCAGGCGCTCTGCTCGGTGAGGGACTGGGAACCCTCGGTGGTGCCGGTAGCGCGTGAGAGGCCTGGCTCGCACTCGTCGTTGCCAAGCCAAGACAGACATAGCTGACGTGACTGAAAGTTTTGGCATCAAGAATAGTTTCGAAGTCTTAACGTATGGCAAGACGAGCAACAAAGCGCGAATCTGCTCAAAACTTTGGGGAAGCGCAGCACGCGCGACTATCGGTCCTTCAGAAAGCCTTTCCCGCGGGACGGATGCCCAAAATTTGTAGACTGCTTCCAGCAGCTTCGACCATCTCAATTTTGGGGTTTGCTCACGTGCTGTGCGCAGAAAGTCTCAAGACCGGCTCACATGCTCACTATTTGGAGCATCGAATTCATTCTTGAGTTCCGACCCTTGTCTCGAAGCCAGGATGCCTACGAAGCTATTTCACGGTTCTGCTCTGTTCTGCTTCTTGAGCATACAACTAGGCATGCCCAGGTGACTGTGTCATTCGGTGGTTGCTCATCACATTACATCATATCATGCCGTGTTATGTTCTGGTGTGAGAGAGAGCGAGAGAGCGAGAGAGAGAGAGAGAGAAAGACTGTTTTTTGAGGCATGCCATAGCCTGTCACGTTGCAAAGCACTGTATGTGTAAGGCGTTGCATGGACGGCATTGCATAGGTCGTGCTGGAGAGCTTTGCAAAATGTATGATGTGGTCTAACTTTATGTCATGGATTGTTTTTCTATGTTCCTCTGCTATCCTGTGTTCGATTGGGTTGGATGGCCTAGGTTCGGCTAGGCCAGAGTCAGTGTCAGTGTTCTGTTACATGATGCTGTGCATGTGTATGCATGATGTGTCGGTAGATGACTATGCACATTGCGGCCAAGACGTTTGAGATCGAAGCCCCTTTGCTGTTTGAATTCCTGCAGGGCCTGGGTCGAGAGTTGGGCACAGTCTGCCGTGCAAGGCTGGCAGGGCTTGGATTTTTTAGTGGTTAGTGTTGGGGCTTCAGGCGTGCCGGGGCTCAGGGGTCTACCTTAGAGTTGTTGGGTGTTTTGCGGCTTTGTGCCGAAGACCCTGCTGCCCCAGCACATCCGGGAGGCCACCCGCGCGGCTTGCTAGTCTATGAGTTTTCGGGTAGCGGCCCGGGGGGCCCGGGCCACTGGATCGCCCTGGTGTCTGAGGACCGACAGGCCTGTTCTTAGGACAGGCTGTTGCGGTTCAGGCTTTCAGAGTGAAGCTACACGGCTTCTGGCGGTTTCTGGCTAGTCTTAAAATTGTGAGACTTCGGCTTCGTCTCCGGGATTCTTCTTAGGAGTCCGGCGTGCTGCGCCTGGACCCTCGCCGCGGCACGCAAGCGCCCCCAGATCCAGTCTGACGCACAAGAGGGACCATACTAGGAAGCCCCGGACCTTGGGCCTTGAGGTTTGTGAGTTTGTCATGTCATTGAGTGGTGCAGCGTTAAGGTTGTAAGGTCAGGCAAGGGCTGGAGAGGCGTGGACTGAATTGTGTGAAGTTGGCGGCTTGGAGGTTTCAGGGTATTGAAATTCTTTAGGCCTGCAAGGTTGCTGCTGCATAGTGGCGCTGTTTAGACTGGGTTCATGGCGACGCGCCAGTAAGGTTATGTGGCAAGTGCTTGTGTGACTCTTGAGAGTTTCGTGTTGAGTTATGTCTGTATCTATTTTCACAGATATACACGCAAGTACATCCGTGTCCTCGAGTGCTCAGGCTGATCGGCGATCCTTAAATGCCATGGAAGTTGGCAGTCGCGTGTGCCTGCATGGCCTCCAGAAAGAGGAACTGAACGGTAAAACTGGCGTCGTGGTGTCGCAGCAACATGATCGCCTTGCCGTGGAGCTGCAGGAAGCGGATCAGCGGATTGCCATCAAGCCATGCAATCTTGAGCTCATCTGCGAACCGTCGAGTTCCCTGGCCGTCCATGCAAAAGTTGCCATTCGAGGCTTAGCAGGCCGAGTAGAACTGAATGGACGCTTGGGTGAGGTAATCGCAGCGCCGGAAGCCGGCAAAGATCGCTGGGGCGTAAAAGTTGGTTCTCAGAAAATCGCCGTACGGGATTGCAACTTGTCCTTGCTTGTGCGTTTCCCAAGCCTTGATGTTCCCGCGACACGCCCAGCACTTCATCGACATGACTTGGTCCTGTTGCGCTTTGCCGCCAATCATGGTGTTGACTCCCTGACCTTTCCCGAAGATCGTGCAGCCCTGTGGCCAGCAGCCTGCTTACGACAGAGCCTCCTTTTCTCATGGGGCACCTTACCTTCTCGTCCGGCAGACTGTGTAAACGTTGCATTGGCACCGACCCTGGTGTTCGGTTGCTTGGCTGTCGATCCTCCGTTGGAGTTAGGCATCGTGCTTAGAGTCCACTGCATCGGCGCAACTGCGGATTTTGAAGGCTGTGCAGACTGGGGCGGATTGGGTGAGCTTCTGGAAGCGGCAGGATTGCAAGTTCCAAGCTCTGTTGAGATCACACACTTTGGCAACGACCAGGCTTTCGCACTGCCACCCGGCATAAGATCGTGGTCTTCGATGAAGAAGAAATTTACACATGCCAACACGGTGATAACCGTCAGACAACTTGATGAGCTTTACCATTCCAGGGAGAGAGCAGTACCGGATGTGGCCCTTCTCTGCCATCCAGGTTTTGACAACTACAAGGAAATCTGGCTCCCAACCATGAGCACACTTTTCCGCATGAACATCCCTGTCATTGTAGCCGGCCACTCGAATTTTTTCGTGTCTACGCACGATGCCATAATGCACCAGGATGTTGGGCTGAGAGCGATGGGGGCAAATCTCACCCGGAGCCAGCTTTTCAACCCTTTCTGCCAAGCATACCTGGATCCAACGAAGGGGTCACTCCTCGCCACCCAGGAGAAGAACAACAAACACTGCAACCTAGCTTGGATTTCAGTCTTCTGTGGCGGGGAAATGAAAGCACCCGCGGAGATCGATTCCTTCTTTGATGTTCTCGATTACCTCGGGGTCAGCGTACAAGGCTTCCCCTTGAAAGCCACAGGCCCCATGCTCCACGGCGGCCCTCTGCGCTTGAAGTATCCGCACATGACCGAGGATGAGCGAAGGACTGCCGTACAGCTGCTGTCCAACACGGAACCTGCTGAATTCCCGACCACAGCACCCAGGCTCAAGAAACTTCTCGAGGAGAGGGGCCTTGCCCGGCACTACAACCGTGGTCGTGGAAATTGGTGAAGCTTGCAAGGGGACGTATGCGCCTTTCACGTCACTTGCATGCCATGAACCCTTTAATCAGTTGATGTGTTAGAGAATGGAGGGCCTGTGTGGCCAGCCATCCAAAAAGCTGCTGTTGCGTACCACAGATCGAGTCGTCAGAATCCCAGCCTTGCAAGTCGTTGAGTTTTGAGACATCCGTTTCAGAATCCGGTAGATGTTAGGGGTTTCAACCCAGGAAGTTTTGCTGCATTGGCATGCGCTCTCGAGCTTCCGTTAAGCACCACAGAAAGCACCATGAAACCAAGTTCCGTTACTTGCGAAGCGTTTCTGATGTTGCCGACGAGAGCGAAGCCGATTAACAGAATCGCAGTGACAAAGACATAGCCCACCCCCTTCGGCCCACCCCCTTCATCTCTCCCTCCCCTTCTGCGCGCTTTCAGGTTCTCTTTGACGAGCTCCGAGGCCGGCGAGCTCTGCGCGCGCTACGCCGCCTGGAGCCTGGAGCCCCCCGAAGCGGAGGAAGCGACGAGCGAAGCGACGAGCGAAGCGAAGAGCGGAGAAGCGGAGAAAGAGCTGAGCGGAGGGCTTCGAAGCCCTCCTTGGGGCTTCCAAGAAGGGCTGTTAGGTCCGTATACCCTTAGGCCCTTAGTGCTCAGACTGGGCTCCTGGCCTGACACTTCTGCTTCCTCGAAGGTTCGTGTCGTCTTGTCTTGCAGAATTCACGTTCTGTTTTAGGAAGCGATAAAGCTTAACCCCGCAGGCATTGTGTTCTTGCTGCGAACCCGCAAGATCTTTGTTCTTCTGCATTCTGGTGTGAGGGGTTTCGTCGTGAACCCTTCAATTCGACAGCCGCAGCTACTGCTGCTGCTGCTGCCGCCATCGATTTTTTTCCTGTGTGGTGACATTTACCGGTTGTTGCAAGCGCTGACTGCCATTCTCATGAAACGAGCGAGGGCTCTTTGACTTGAGGCCCAAGACTTTTCCAAGAAGAAGTCGAAGTCGGTGTTTACCATGTAGAGTTGCGGCAGGGATGATCCCAATGCTCCTGCCTGCCGAATGCGGCTGCTCGAGCTGTGCGGCAGATTCCCAGCCTCCGAAGGAGGCCCCAAGCTGAGCAGTCGAGACTTTGGGTTCCGGCCTAGTATGCTTGCTTTTCTTTGAGAGGCACCTGCTTGCCGGAAGTCGTGCGGGATTTGCAAGATTGTGTCATCACCAGAATTGGCTAAGCCTGCCGCACAGACATTCCTGACGGGACCTGCTGTGCTCTAGGGAAGGGGTCGCCCCTTTTGTGGACGGAACTGCTTTGGTAGGTCGTGACCGCCGGGCCAGAACTGGAAGAAGCGCGGGTGGGGAAAGAAGCTTCCGATGCTTCACAGCCGGATGTACTGACACCGGTGTCTCCGAGAAGTTTGTGCCTGGGCGGCTAAGACGGGTTGCAAAACCACGCTTTCCTTTGATTTCGGTTCCCTTGCGCAGCTTCGAGAATTCATCCGCCCTTCGACTCCTCGACCCCTCAACGGAAGGCGGAAGGCCAAGGCTAAGGCCAGCCGCCTCTCAGGGAAGCCCCCCGAAGCTGCAAAAAGCCAGCGGGCTCGGGCTCGAATGATGCGCATGATCTTGGCCTAGGGCTTCAGCTTCTTTAACTTGAAAGGAATCTTTTCTGCGGACGAACGGCATACGGCGACATGATTGTCACAGCGTTTTCGGCGTCCGGATGCCTTCACCCCTGTCCCACACGGTTGACAGCGAGGGCCCACGTGTTTGCAGCCAAGGCTCCGGATGATAACCGACGACTCAGTGGTGGACGTCTCCACCAAGTCGGAGCGACTGGAGACTTTGACCAATCCCAAGATCGAGCAGGAGCCAGCTGAGCCAGGGAGCTTCCAGGGCTCACGATCCGATCGAGCTCTAAGAATCGCCGCATACGGCTATTGGCTATTGGCTATTCCGAACATCACACAGGTCAATAAAGATATCCAGACTAGCAACAGCCGACAGCCAAACCGATGTAAGCATGATGTTCAGGTTTTTGCTTTGCAGGTTTTCTATAACTTGAACCTCACGGTCCTTCGAACGGCGTCTTTCGTGTCCAAAGTTGCCAGGGGTTGGTCTTCCGGAGCCTTGATTACCTCACTCCTACTTCAATATGTAGTATACAGGAGCACCCAAATTAGCACACGATACACCCTGTCCTTTTCTACGTCCTTGCGTCCCTGGACCCTTCTCAGAGCCGAAGCTGTCGAGCTGACGTTCGACAATCTACAGGACAAACGCCGGTTTAGACCTACCTTTCTTAAAACGAAACTCCTAGCCTCGAAGAAAAAGCCTTGACGAAACAGATGTCCAGAGGGCATGATCCGGGCGATCACCCTCCGCAAGTCCATCCGGCAGATGGGCCGCCTTTGGCGCCGACCTTTGCTGCCGATGCCCGAGGATCCCATGCATGTCGGTTTTGCAGGGTCGCTCAAGCCCGAGGTCGTCTTTCGCTAGGGTTGAGCCGCGCCTTTAAAGAAAGTCAAAATTTGGAGGGTGGAGGACGCCATGCTTCTGGTGCTTGGCGTCTGCATGAGCAGCTGAACCAGAGCCGAATCTACGTGTTTTGCGTGTTTTGCATGGTTCTGGCGTTGGGCATCATTGTCAGTCCTAGTGGCAGCACGGGTAGCAGGCAGATTGTGTGGGTCCCCGGTCATTTTGGTCCTGGCGTCGTTCGAGCTCGCAAATGCGCAGCTGTTAGCAGTCTTTTCCCCGTGCATGTCATCATGATTGCAGTTGTCTCGGAAATCAGTCTTTTGGTTGTCGCAGTGTTTTTGTCGCTGTTGCTGTTGGTGTTGTTTTGTTCGTTGTTGTTCTTGTCGTCGTTCTGGTTCTTGTTGTTGTTACTTCTGACTCTTCTTGTTAGAGTTGGAGTGGTTGCGACGGTTGTGATGGTGTTAGTGTTGGTGGCTGTGGTGTCGGCATCGTCGCTGCCATTGTTGTCATCGGGGGTCCTTTGCATGATGGCTGCTATTACCTTGTTTGTTGCTGCTAGTACTCTTAATGAAGGTGATCGTGATGGTGATGATGGTGAGGACCCATGCCCGAGACGAGAAGCTTACTAGTCTTCTGTCGTTTCTTTCGGGTTTCGCCTGAAACGGGAGGAGCGCTTGACCGACCTTTACGAGTGGTCCCGTCCGGCGGAGGAGCAGCTTGGCTGAGCTCGTGACTGAGAAGTTCCTCTGTTGTCGTTGTCTGAACTGAGGTACGACTACTTCCTGTCACACACCTGGGAGACGTGGGGTGGTCTGAAGTATATCTCCCTCCTGAAACTTGGTCATGCTTGCCTCAGCATGCTTGTGCCTGCCCTCGAAATCGCAACAGGCCCAAAGCCCCTCATGCACCGAAAACAGCATCTCCAAAGCCAAGAATGCACTCCAGCCATCGCTTTCTTCTCGGCTGCTGGCTGTCGGCCGTGGTGCTTTGCTGGTGCTTCTGCCTGATGCCGGGCTGTCCTTGTATATGTTTTTCATGACTTTCATATACCATATACTGATGTAACTAATAGTAGGAACCTCTTTAAAACCCTGAGCTTCAACACCCCAACCCTAAAACCTGAAACCCTGACACCCTGAAACTCTCATCCCCAACACAGAAGCAGCCGAGGATGGATCTACTCCCCACCTTCGGCCACGTGAACCCGGAAGCTCTTGACTGGTGGGCCGAGGGCGAGGGTTGCCCGACGGGGCCTTGGATTATTTGCAGTGGCTTCTTGGCGCAGCAACATGGTACTTTGCTCAGAGAATTGAGTCCGATTGTCAAAGACCTAAAAAATCGCAGGTTTTATCTCAGTGATCGTGGGGCTGCTGCTGGCGCCCTACCTTCCCGACTCCTGCAGCAGGCCGCCTTTCCCGGCAACCTCACTGCCAGCGACACACCCGCTACCGACCGGCACGAAGCCATTGACATCGTCATGACTGTTCGTTCGTTTTGCTCGTGCTTGCTGCTGCTGCTGCTGGATGCTTCCACTTCTGCAACCGCTGCACTTGCTGTTGCTGCCCTTACTGTTTCTGTCGCTCTTGCTGCTGTTGCTGTTGCTGCGGCTAGCGGCTTCTCAACAGCGGCCTTTTGTCGGGAATTCTAAAGGAGGGCCTTCCGAGCAGAGCCAAGCTCTGGCTCTGGGGCTTTGGTTCTTCTTCTGCGAACTGCATCACCGCATGCGCAGCCCGCCCGCAGCTTTTGCGCACCTCTTGCAGATTCTCTGTTCACTGGACTTGCCCACCCCCGCAAAAGTATTGATCAAGTTGTAGTTTCGTTGTTTTGGGATCATGTACATGTTCTATTGATATATGAAGGTTCATGTCGCAAGACATGATCCAGATTCAAGAGATTACAATTTCACCAACCATGGACAAATAGACAACTAACAAATGACATTTGCCGGTTATCATCTGCATGATTATGTAGTAAGCCTGTCAACCCGTTAGCAAGTTCGAAGCAGTCTAAATGCGCAAATAAGTTACAGACAGGGAATGGCCTAAGATTGTATTGGCATATCCGTGAACAAGCATGCAAATTCAGGCGATTATCAAATGTATGGATATGCTCCAGCACATTCGTGGCAATTGTCCCATGTGCAGAAACGAGCACATGGATGCATTACAGCGATTCTGCGAACATGTCAACACATGAGTCTCGGACGTGCGCATAATCGTAGGTCAGCCTTTACATAGATGGACAGGTCCCAGGTAGGTATTCGTGACAGGAATATCACTGTACATGTCATCACTCATCAGTCCTCCATCCCCTCCGCTTTGAGAGGTCTGACCAATGTTTTATGGATGCGGTGTGCATCCACCAGGCGGACCCCGCAGCTGGGCGCGAACACCTGGGACCTTTTGTTGGGTTTGTGCAAAGAGCAAAGAGTCTTGGAGTTCAATCAATGGTGGGTAAATGACAAACTTTTGCAACATGGACTATCTACCCTAACCTGACATTTCTCAAGCCCCACCGACAAGCCAAGGAAAAGAAAAGGCAAGGCATCGACGCTATCGCTGGCTTCTTGCACCTCTGCATGTCCCAGAGCTCTCTGCTGTTCGGCAACCCTGCCCCCAGCCCTCAACTTGCCCCCTCTCCCTCCCTCCCTAGCTCCGTGTGCAACTGCGATTCTCGGTGGTCCTACGTGCGTCTGTGGGACAAAAGCCTCGAAGCTTCTACTTCTAATTTAAACTTCCACCGTTAATCTCAACCCACAAAGCCCCTCGACATCTTCTGCAAGTTAGCATACTTTAAACATAATACAGCTTATTCAAACCATGTCTCGCGCAATGCGCAACCCAACCTCTGACACTTCGAATGTCCAACCATGAGTGACGGATCGTCCCAGGAGTGTTTCTCGACAGCTTCGGATTTTGTGGTCCCCTTCCTACCTCTCCAGGTGCAGATCGTGTTTGGGGGAGGGGGGTTGTTGGGGAGGTTTGGGGAAGTTGATATAGGTTTGATGACGTTTGGCATTTTGGCGGTTGTGACCTCGAGGGATTGAGTGGCTTCATAATCCCCTCGAGAGCCCCGACGTACGCTTCGGAGATGCTGTGCCGCCTGCGTGTGCGTGTGTTCTCGACCTTTGTAGCTTCAACATGAGGCTTGAAGTCACTGAAGGAGTCTCTCTTCCCAAAAGCTCTGCAGTCACAAGGCCTGATGCCAAGGACCCAAAACACTTCAGATGGTGGGGATGCCAGGATGCAGGAAGCCGCACATCAAGTAAGACCCAAGCCCAATGAGCCCGAAACTTCAGACTCTGTAGAAAGAGGCTCAGCACCCCAGTAAGCAACATATGTGCTGGATCCTCCATCCCAACTCGCAGCCGCAACAATATTATATCAATCCCGACGCTGTCATCGTGCTCCTCACCTCCACGTGGGGGCAGCGGGAACCAGCGACCGGCGCTGGTTGGCGAACGAGGAGCGGTGGAGCTATGGGAACTTGGCCCCGAAGTTCCAAGGAGCAT
>BGNK01006111.1:0-30561 GCA_003297005.1 Symbiodinium sp. clade A Y106
ACCTAACCCCCGGAACCTTCGACCTAATTCGGTTTAAGGGGGGCCTGGCAAACCTAAGTTCGCAGAACCCGCTGCTTTCCCCCCGCAGTCCGTTACCCCCATCCATGGGGCCCTCACTTAATGCTTCCAGTTCCCAGGTGTCTGAAACTTAGAGGAAGTTTGTCAGGGGGGCAACATTCAACCGTTGTAGCTGCAGTCAGGAATCACAGTGCAAAGCTCCAGCAGTCCTGTCCTCTCGACACTTTGGCTGACCGGCTCCTGTTTGGATGTTTCCAAGATAGGCTTAGAGTCTTAGGGTTCAGTCGGGCACTTATGTCGAACCCGAAGTTCGGATGCTCACAGGCCGCCAGACAAGTTTCCAATACTCGTGTCCCCGATCGACTCCCGTTCCCAGGCACCGGCGCTGCGCAAGGCCAAGCGTGCCGTGCAGGAGAGCTTGGAGCGGGGAGGCCACTAAGACTCTGTCTCCGGCGCCGGCTACACTTGTTCGCGCTATGATGACCACGTGCAGTTTGCTGTCCGATCTGCGTGGCTCAGCAAGACAAGTGCTTCTAAAGATTTCTCTCTGCACGACTGCACTGTGGAAATTGATTAACGTTGCACATTTCCAGGCTGTGAGCCTGTGGCAGAGGACCTGCATTTTCCAGATAATCCGCTTTGCCTACATTTTCTCAGTCGTTTAGCTCCATTGCCCACTCAGCATGCTTTCAGTGAGACTGCGACACCTGGCAGCCTCAAGGCAGCAACACCCACAGTGTTCAACAGCTTCCGGCGACCAGGGACTTGCCTAATCCATTCCTAATCCCTCTAAAACGTCTGCACCACGTAAGCCAAGAACAAGCATTGAAATCCAACCCCTCCACTCACACACTATGCAAGCCACTTCGCCTCTCTTCCGGTCGACATTCTCGTTCGACGATCGTCAACGACTGTCATGTCGCACAACACTTGATTTCAGCGACCTTTTTGCCTACCTGGCGCAGACAACTTGACTCTGTCATCCCTGCACATGCTGAAGGGAGTTGGGTCGCAGGCCCAGCTTGACCCGGGTTCCATGCATGACCAGAAGTATCAAGACCTTTCAGCATGAGCAGGTCGCGTCCTTCTTGTTTCGACATACGTTGTTTATGGCGGAGCGAGTTTGAGAGTCCTTGCCTAGTGAGGCATTGGGTAGTCGGCCAGTTGCGCGGGCATCTGACTGCCGGACCCGGAGGAGGTCCAGGCTATCACGCAAGAGTATTTGTAGAAGCACGTGATATGCATATTAGCTTGCCAACCTGTTTGTAGATGCACCACCGGCCAAGAAGCGCAAGGCAGAGGCCAGTGCTTCGCAAGTGTCGGTGAAGGTACACGCAGTGAGACGAGATTGCAAGAGACTGCAGGCAGGACCGACTCCAAATTCGTTCACGTGGTGGTACATCAGTCAGCCACTCAGCAGACATAAGCACGACTTGCAGAGTGACGTGGCTCGCGCCAGCTCTTACCTTCATTTGCACCGGCTCGCAGCTGAAATCAGGTCGAGCTGGTGAGCGTGTGGAAACAAGGAACGCTGATGCCTCAAATTACTGAAGCTGTTGAGACTTCGCAGCACAGTGGCGCAATGGTGTCCAGCTACCCGGCTGTCTCATCTCAAGGATGCTGAGATGACGGGACTACCAGGGGCAGAAGTCTTCCGTGTGCGAACCCGAAATCGCCAAGTTTTGTCAATATCTGCCCAAGGCTGCAGCTTACCGTGGCTAAATGTCCAATCTCTGTAAAGCATAGTTCCAAAGTCCCAGGTCTCGATACTACATGCAAGCGGTCGCATGGAGAAGGCCGGCTCGAAGCCCAAGTCGGCATCGCCCCGTCGCGTAGCTACACAAGCTCTTGTGGCCAGGACACCAGCAGCCCACAAGTGCAAGCATAAATAGATCCGCACGCATAACAGACAAACACCAATGCACACACACGTGTGTAAAGTATGCCCGTCAAATCGCGTAAGGCACAGAGAAAGAAGCGTGCCTTGACTATGCAGTTAATGTAGTGCCGGCGGGCAATAGGAGGGTGTCGCTGCTAACTGGCGGTGCTCAGATTCGAGCGCTATTGATTTGCATTGTTAAGGGCAGGCACGAGGTGTCCCGTACCACACTATTTTGCGGAAAGGCTGCACCAAAGTTGAAGCTCCAAGCTCCTGCGGTGACAGACAGGCCTGGCTGCCCGATGCCAAGGCACCTGCCAAGAGCCGGTCGCCCAATGGCGACCGACGGATCAGCTTTCTCGCACCACGAAGTCACAGAGAATGCCTCAATATTCTGCAAGATGCTGCGCCAATTCTCTGCTAAAGATCCCAAGAAAATTAGAGCACTACAGACTGCAGAGCGCTCTTCAAAGGTCCGCATGGATGATGCCTCGGCTGAGTCAAAGAGCTCGGCAAGCTGTTCTCGCTTTGCTTGCATGAAAAATAGCCGTATAGGACACAGGTTGCAGCCCCGCATGTGGAACAAACGTGACGACTCGCCGCGACCTTCGACTCAGCATCCAGAAAGCAGCCTTTGAACTGGAAGATCTGGAAGTATATTTGTAGCCAGCACGCTCAACTCTAAAAGAAATCATGGCGCCCCATCTATGTTTGGTTCCGTGTTCCTTTGTGTCGCACGAGTTCGTGAAGCGGCGTCGGCCGCAGCATTCTGAGCCGAGAAGCTCGTGACTCTCTTTGAGTATGGTGCTCCGCTCAGATTTTTTCCAACGCAGCACACATACATAGACCAACGCTTTCCACAGATGCAGCAGTCCATGCTCATAAGTTGGTGGAGACGGAGAGAGACTGTGCCCATGCAGAAAGACATGCGTGACTTGACAATTTGCAGACCGACTGCAGCGCTGCAGTACAGACTCTGGTATAATTCTCAGTATAAGCATATTACGGCTTTTCTCATGTCCGGGACTCGGACCGGGGACGGACTAGGGGTGCCGACCCAGGTCCCGTAATTGCCCAATACGATGCCCTGGTGGCAGAACGGGGTCTTACTGTGGTGAGTAGGAAGCTACCGCTGCTGTGCCACTGCTGCCACTGCTTGCTCGCCTCATCTGGCACTTTCTGAAAGGAGAGGTTCGCAGTGCGTGCAAGTAGCTTCGTACAAAATCTTTGGGTGTGGAGTCGAGTTGAGGCTGAGGCTTTCACGGAAGACGACCTCGAGAAGACAGATGCCTTGCTGCCACATGTGGAGAAGCGAATCCGGATGTGCGTAGCCCAGCATGTTGAAGGCGCCAACAGGTCAGAGCATCCCCTTAGCACAGCCACCAGCTGTCCCCAGTCGTTCAGTTCCCTTGCTCGGAATGTTTCATGTTGCTCAGCATTAGCAACACAAGCCATTGACTGGAGGTCCGTTTGCATGGAGATCGTGAGGACCTATGCCAAAGATCAGGACCAACAGGCGGCTCACTCGTTCCTGATGGTCGCAAAGCAGCCATGTCAATGATGACCTGTCCTCTCTGAAACGTTACTGCCATGATCTAGGGCTTTGGGACTGTAATTTTGTCGACATGTTGCCTATTCCAGCTTCACTGGCGACATCCCTGCCGATACTCGCACCACGGTTCTGGTTGACGGTTTGGCGGCGCTGTGCAAGTGTGGACTACTTCAGCCGCCACACCACCTCCCGGTGCTGCCGCCCATGTTTGGTGTTTTGTTCCGGGTGCTAGCATGAAAGTGGACAACCGAAACTTTGCAATAGGCTGGAGCATTTTGGGGCCGGAAGCTTGCTGTACTGCAGTCCCGCATGAGTTAGGTGGGTGTCTCTGGGCAGGTTCGCTCTATCGTAAGCGATCTTGCTGATGAGCTCAGTGAGGCCAGCAGTCCGAACATTTATGTCATCGACTTCCAGCCTGACACGCATGTGCGGCGATTCACTGGCAGTTCAGCGCCAAGAACTACATCTTTCACAGCTGGCTTGCCAACTGTTACCACTCCATCCGGTACAGACCCCAAAATCAGTTCAGCATCGGAGACCGTGCATTTGTGCAACCAGACGGGGATGGTGAGAGAAACTGCTGGCCACACCCGAGCTTGTATGTGCGTGTGCACGTTGTCGAAGGCAGCACGAAGTGCGAGCTTATGGACTGCAGGAGAGATCAGGGCAGATGTAAGCGCCTGTTAGCAGCCATTCTGACGGCAGTAACTTGTGCCAGGAGCTTTCTGCACCACGCCGCTCTTCGCTGCTCCGCCTACCTGGTCCATTGCGGCTAAGCTCCGGGCAGCTCGAGGACGGCGATGGAGCAACACCCATGCACAGGCGACACTTCCTCCGTCTTCCTGCCAGGTTCTAAATGAGCTCCTGAGGGAGGAGGGTGCACTGGAACCGGAGGCGAGTCTGTCTGAGGAAGTGCCGACGTGCCGTTGGCTGTGGGCACGCACAGGTTGAGATCCTCGGGGTGAAACTGCTCCTTGACTGGAAGTGTTACCGGAAGGGCAGCGATGTCGTGCGAGTGGAAGGTAATGAAAAGTAGAAGCAACATGAGTTTCGCCGAACATGCAAGGCCTTACTGCACTGACTGCCCATCAGATAGGAATAGTGACTATGCATGCGAGGCTGCTGCTACCTCCAAAGTCAGTTCACGCCTCCTAAAGAATACCAGTAGCTGGAACTCAAGAGCTTGACTTATCTGCCTCCAAATGGGCCGTGACATCTTCCCGTGACAGCGCGCTTCGTGCTTGCAGTCACCAGAAGCTTCAACCAGGAAGGAGCGGGAGAAAAGCACAAAACATCGCAAGGGACCAAAGACTTAGCGGAAGATGCGGCCAGCAGCCCGAATGAAATGGCCCTGCTCGCTCCCATTCGTGTCTGAGTCTCTGGGCTGTTTCAAGTTCTGCAAGCGCTTCCCTGCAGTGTGTACACATGCAGGTCATCAGTCGGTGTCAGTGCAGCTGTCGCGGCTTCCGGGCTGAGCGTGATAGGCGACGATGCGAGTACAAAGGAAGGTTGATTTGCAGTCGCGGCCGTGGGAGAAAGTTCTTCGTCAGGCTTTGCCGCTGTAGCATGGCGGCTGCTGCGCTCTGGCATCTTGGTGGAAGACAAATACGTGGTTTCGACCTGTGAACAAGTTCTGCGATCGGTTGATGTTGTAACATTCGAGTGCCGTCCGAGGCACCACTGCGCAAGTGTCGTTTGTGCCCAAGTGCCGATGGATTTATGACTGTGGCAGAGCGACTCAGGGCGACAGGTCATGCCTGGAATTCCCCTTCGGACTGTCACATTCTTGTCGTTGCGTGTCAGCTCGAGGATTTTAGCATTGTCCTTTACGTCCCATGAAAGGGGTCAAGTAAGCGCTGAGGTCCGATCGCACGAAGAAGCCAAGATCCGAGGTCGCCGGTCATCCCCAGCAGGGCATATATGAGCACAGAAGAACATGCCTTGTCATCCTTTTCTGCCTGGGAGTTGTGCTGCTCATGTGAGGGACGCCTCAATGAATGGAAGCTAGAATTTGCTTGGAGCAGGCCAAAGCGGAGCTCGTCCGCCGGCGCCGACTTCATCGGAACAATTAATGCGGAAAATAGTGGGAGTTGGCTCGCATACGTACGTGCCCCTGACATGACTCCGTCGACGTGAGATGTGACGCTCCTCTTCCGCGCAGTGCGAGAACATCCTGCTGAAGCACATGGACTTGCCCGTGGAAGAGAACGTGGGGGCCTCTGCCTCTCGAAGCTGCAGGAACCTGTTGTGCTAACTTTGGTGAGTCCGTCGGGAAAGTGAACTTGCAAAAGCCGCCGGCGCAGGTTTCGATTCAGTTTTCATGCAGGACGTCGTTGCTTAAAAAGGTCAGGCGGATGTTTCCCTTTCTCCCAGACCTGGCCCAACACTGGGATATAGGCATCTCCGTTCGAGCATCGTAGTTCAAGCGCCGATGCTACTAGTAGCTGTGAAGGCCCTTGCCATGCTGTATACCGGTCCGGGTCTAGTCAAGTCCGTTGACCTTGTACAGCCTGCTGAGATCTTCAAGCTCTGCGACTTCGGGTTTGCGGCCCATGACAAAGGCGCTGGCAACAAACTGCTGGCGGATGGTTCAGTGACTGAACTCCGCAGCGTTCGGGCATTGCCTTCG
Organism: Symbiodinium sp. clade A Y106; assembly: GCA_003297005.1. NCBI lineage: Eukaryota > Dinophyceae > Suessiales > Symbiodiniaceae > Symbiodinium > Symbiodinium sp. clade A. The sequence continues at coordinate 6,079 of BGNK01006111.1, forward strand.
CTTGGATTCTCTTGTTGCATCCGCTGTACTGCACTGTGGCAAACCATTGTATCCTTCAGAAACTTTCCAAGTTCCATCGTCTCGGACAACGAGGTGCAGCTAGGAAGGTATGCACCAAGCACAGAGCCCTCGTCTTGCTCTGACCTAGGTTCAGGCACTTGAAAGTTCCAGCTACGTTTGTAAAGGAATGGCACGCCCGCAGGCTTAGGCACGAGCGACAGCTGGGAAGTCAGGCTGTCCTGCGCAGGCGATGGGCTCAACGACCGGCTTGGATCACCCGACACTGTTGCACCAGAAATTGTGGCAACCTCTCTGCATTCAGAAATATACAGAGATATACAGTGTCTACGGGTCCAGAAACAAAGCACGATCGCGCGATGCTTTCTCAGGTGGGCACCAAGTATAGCATGCCCGTCGACATGTGGTCCGCAGGACGGGACGGGGAATCGGCAGACGCCCACCGCGAATTGCTTGTCACTGACAGCTGCAGCTCTGTCTTCAAGATAACCCGTTCATGTGAGGCGTGCTGGTCTACATGATGCTGTCAGCAGCTCCACCCTTTTATGCCACTACAGATTCTGAGGCACTCTGGACTCTGTTTGCCCGTGGTTGACTAATAGTGCAGGTCGTTACGAACTTGTAATGCTTGGTTGCGAATGTAAGATAGCTGCGGCAGCACTATTGCTCTCCAAGCTGTGGCTAGTCTTCACTTCCCCGATTGCAGCCTCTTCTGCACCAGACGCTCGATGATCAGATGCGTCGATAAATCATCTTGATGCCTGCCCCATCCCACCGAAGCGGTGCGAGCGGAGGTGTTGCGCAAAGTGCGCACCGGCAGTTACAACCTCTCGGGTGAGCCGTGGGACAGTCTTCCTGCTCCACCTAAGGCAGGATGTCACACATCAGAGACATCAATTGCAAATGTTCTCTGACAAAAACATGTTACAAGTCAGCTCACGCACGCACTCTGATGAGCGAAGCCCTGTTGGACAGAACTTGATCGCGTCGCTCATGACGGTTGACCCGAAGTTGAGACCTACAGCCGACCAGGTGGGCAACCCTTGCATCATAGTTGTGTTTTCTGGGGCAGAGCGGGATGCTTGCATTGAGTAGTTCGGCGTGAGGGAGAGACGATTCTGACCATGTGGTGCCCTTCGAACCTCATATATCCCAGCATTGGCAACAGCAGGCACCACTTGAAACCATGATGTGCAACGGCTGTAGCTCCAGCGAGGGTCCCGTCCAGCAGGCATCCCAAGGCCAGACACCTCGGCGATGCCTTCTCTGCGCACTAAATTCCAGGAGTCCTCGGCAACTCCATGTTGTGTGAACTGGGCATCCCAGGCCCGAGGCTAATGCGGATGGGCCTCCCAGTCGGCACCAGTATCCGGAATCCTCCATCACTCTTCCAAGTCAAAGCTCTGCTGTCCATGAGCCGGCATTCTGCTCACACCTGACGACACAACCGAGTTCCAGCCTTCAAGCTCTAGCCCCTTCAAGACGTCTGTGGGAAGTTCCCTCCGCCTGGCAACATCAGAAGTTTCTGCAGGGCTCCGAAGACGGTAGTCCTCACGAAAAAGAGAGAATCAGCGACATACAGAAGAGAGAACTTTGAGAAGACAACATATGCGGAGTCAGCCAAATATTGCCTAATCACGGGTTCTGACATTGCCGGGGCAACCTGCGCATTAAAGTAGTAATAGAGCCAGTCTTGCCAGGACATGTGATGTTTGTTTGGACGCAGCTGCCTCCAGAAGTCCATGTACTGCAAGTCTAGCAAGACTGAAAGCGTGGCCTGTTGATGGAGGGCTGGCACGTCAGCATTGTTGATTGGCTGTGGGTCATAGCAGGAGGGCTCACGAAGCCGCTCCAGTTCATTAATCAGCCTGTCGTCGGTTCTTCAGTACGTCTGTGGGGCTGTTCGCCATTTAGCATGGCAGGGTTTGGCGGAGTACGAAACAGCTTATCATTCCTGAATATCCACAAGGCATCAGGCAACTCGGGGAAGGAAGCTGCCGAAAGCGATACACGGACAAGAGACCATGCCGAGTCCATTTCGCAGCTGCAGGCTTTGAACTGCGAGTGGCTCAGATGAGGCAGGAATTTTCCTCCTTAAACATGTTCTTGCTGCTTGGACTCCAGTATGCCCACACCTCGCTGGCCTTTGCTTGAAGGTGCGCTGCACACCCTGCCAGCAAGGAGATCACGGAATTTGCGCATGATATCTGAATGGCAGTTGGCCGCCAAAAGTCTGATTGCAGATGCTTTGCTTGTATGCAATGGCCTGCCACCCACTCCGACTGTATGAACACTATGCTACCAGTACATGTCTTCACCTCATGTTACACGGTCGGTCGCACCAGCTAGGAGGCAAGCCAACTGTGCTGATGTTTTGTTTCCCTATGTTTTCCGTTTTCCTCCGTCGGGCATGCAGGACGCCATGGCAATTAGAAAGCGAGAGGTCATGAGATTCATGAGACTCGAAGGTGAAGTTGGCATCCTGAGTGTGTAAAGTCCTTTAGAAGTGCCCGGGTCTCCTGGAGCAGCTGGGCCAGATCTGAGTTCTGAGCAAATGTTGTCAAAAAGCCATACAAGAGGCACATCACAGATTCTCCGATTGCTACTGCTGTGCCAACGTCTCAGCAGCTTCAGGCGTTTTTCCGGTTGTCTTATATCGGTTTGGGTCCGAAGAGCAGAGATACGTGCGACAGGGCCGCCCTGCATTGGTGATATTACCTTAAGTGCCTGCCTTATTGTTCGCTTGAGTTTCAAAAATGTCTTCAAGTTGGCAATGTTACGTACATACACTTTACACGGTTCTTGAATCCTGTTCAGCACCGACTGCAGGTTCAGGTTATCTAATCAATCTGCAGCAGAGTGCAGCACGCTGCCGTTGCACCAATTCGCCAGTCTTTGCAGCTGGAGAGCTTTGATGGCTTCTCGAAGTCATAACCATGATGGACTAGCAAAGCTGCGCAGCAGGAACGACGCATTGTCACTCCGCAGAAAATGATGCTAACAAGTGAGCTTCTGCATGGTATATGACACCAACAAGAGATTCGTGATATGATTCGACATAATCTGAAGATCTTCAAATGCAAGTGATATATTTCGTTTGGAGATATATGAATATCCGATAGAGAGAAAGGTTAATAAATATAGGTCCTATTGACAGAATATGTGCAAGATAATAATTTCTCTGAATCTTCGCGATTCAATATTATAAATCTCGGTCAGGAAAAAGATCATTGATTTCTAATCTGCTGAAAGATTTGAAAATAATTTGAAAATTTAATATCAAACAAAGTTGATATTCTTTATTTGGTTCGGGGGTCGAAATCGTCTTTTGTGTTTTGTGTAGTTAGGTCCTTCGACGATATGGTAGTGAGTCAAAATCTTCTGGTATGTAATAGGGCCGGGGCGCTCTTCGCGCGACAAAGTATGTAACAAAAGTGGATTTTTGCGATAAGGCTGGTACGACAAGGTCTATTATATATTTATATGTGAATGTATGCATGTGTATATGTATATATATGTAGGTATGTATTTGGTTCTGTCTATATTATGAGGCACGCTCGTGTACGAGTGTTGCAAACGTTGAGCTTGGAGTTGAGTGTTATAGGTTTGGATCCTGGTTGTGTGTGCTGAACTTTGTTGTGCGAGCCGTGTATTGTCGTGGTTTTCTCAGCCGTCGCGCGATAAGGCACAAAGCTGCTCAGCCCAGCACTTGCCCATCCAGTCCTTAATTAAGACTAGCAGAGTGGAACAATGCTGTATAGGAAATATCATGAATCATAAAAGGCTAACCTTGCATCCGTTCCGGCGCCATGCCAATAATCAAAACGCGCTAGCAGCGTGTTGCGACAAAACAGAGGCCAGTTTTGTGTAAGACCAAGACCTTGCTAAACCCTAAGCCGTTTAAACCTTAAACCCTAAACCACGCTCCTGCACGATGAAGGCTTCGGGATTGATAGCTTGCTGAACTCTCATTTTCTTTCTATATTTTGCGCACTCTCCCTCGTGAAATCGCAGGGTGTCGGCTTGTTTGCTATTCCGCAACATTCCTGTCAGTAATATTGGAGGTGCCCCAGCAATGCCGCGCGACAAGGGTTTGAAACAAAGNGTCGGCTTGTTTGCTATTCCGCAACATTCCTGTCAGTAATATTGGAGGTGCCCCAGCAATGCCGCGCGACAAGGGTTTGAAACAAAGCCGGCGCGACAAAGGTTTGTAACAGAGGGGGGTGGGGGGCCCCACGACAACACGGGGTATTGACCCATGGCCATATCGTTATTAATTCTTGACGCTAAGGGGCGTTGCTATAATCAAAATTCGAAGAAATACTTGTTTCTTTTATTTGTTGAAATTAAAAAAATAAAAACCAATTTTTTTTTTCAGAGCTCTTCTAGAATGGTTTGAGAAGTATCTATAGATGGGAGAGTTTTGAAATAATGGTTTTTTTGATATCTTGGATTTCCGACTACGATCGTACTAACTGCGACGACGCTTTGAGGAATATTGGCTACCTTGTAGACAGTTCAATGAGCCGCTGCGCGTTCCAAAAAAGAAATCGATGCGTATCACTTGTGCGCTGCATCGCTCATGGATCATTGATTTTATTGATGCCATATATTTTTTATTATTCGCGGCGTTCCGTACTCAAGCCTAGTTCTATTTTCCAGTGACTCATATCTGTTCAGTAGTCGCGATTCATGACAAGTTTCCGTGCGGAAGAAGATGGTCAGGATGGAAGTCTTACTTTTGATAAGGCTTCTGGTCAGATCAGCGGCATTAAACTTCAAGATCCAGAGCGTCGTCCTCTCAAGTCCGTTCGTGTTGTAGGATATAGATATTGGATCTTCGTTCGTATCCTCACCCGCATGCTACCAATCATGCGCCAGCACTTCATTACCTGGATTGGGCGTACACGGACCGACAAATCGTTAGGATCCAAAATAGTCTTGTTTGCACAGTCTAAATTTGAAATCGACTTGGTGGAGCGAGCAGACTTGGATCCATCTATTCTCACGGCGAAGCACCTCGATTTCTTTAAGGCGGAGCCTCTCACCAAATTCAAACCAGGGGTGTTTGATGACGGCATATTATAAAAGATGGACGCTTCGTTTTTGAAAGCCTTCCTCAATCCGTCCGTGCCTCAAATACTTAGTCGGTATTTTGTGTTTAACAAGTTTCGTCCGAAATCGGGTAAGTATTCTTTCCAAGATATAAGATCAGATTAGAAAACACATGTAGTTAGGAAGAAGACGCTACCGTTTGGGCGCGGTACTCATCAGCTCATTTCGAACAAGGTGCAGGACGCCATGCATGTAACAATCCCTATAACCGCAAAGTCGACGAAGACATGTTCGCGAAAATGAATATCACGAAGCTTTGGGAAATTTCTTACAGCGACTTTGTCAAGTTGATCATGCCTTCATTCACAGCAGTGGACGAAGCAGAAGACTTGGACGCGATTCTGGCACGCACGCACCTCATTGTCCTTTCAGACAATGGTATCTATCATCGTGTAGCATCTACGGGGAAAGGGTCAGTACCCTTTATTGCGTGGGACAATGAGCCAAAGGACTTGCTTGTTCCCTCCCAGCATGCAATCTACAAATCGTACAAGATGAATCCACAGGGACATCAGCTTCCCCCCTCTTTCCATGAGGATTCCGCNGCGTGGGACAATGAGCCAAAGGACTTGCTTGTTCCCTCCCAGCATGCAATCTACAAATCGTACAAGATGAATCCACAGGGACATCAGCTTCCCCCCTCTTTCCATGAGGATTCCGCATGGTCGCAGGAAGCTCTCCGACGTCTAATAAATGGCGATCAACTTCCAAGAGGCTATATCGTATACAGACCCAGGAGCATGATCGGTGATGCTAGGCACCTATGCTGTAAATATAATATATTGAGAGTACAAATCTTGCTTATTGGGGGATTACTTCGCAATATCTTCGTATGTAGTTCTGCTTATTGGGGGGTTATTGAAGATACATTCGTGCGTATTGTATGTAGTTCTACTTATTGGGGGTTATTCAAGATATATTCGTCTGAATCGTATGATGTTGTGCTTCTAGTATAATGAGAATACGATCCTCGCTTATTGGGGGGTTACTTGGCAATATCTTCGTATGTAGTTCTGCTTATTGGGGGGCTATTGAAGATATATTCGTGTGTATCGTATATAGTTCTGTTTATTCGTATGTAATTTTATTTATTGGGAGGTTATTGAAGATATATTCGTGTATATCGTATGATGCTGTACTTATACTATAATGAGAATACGAACCTCGCTTCTTGGGGGATGATTTCGCAATATCTTCGTATGTATTTCTGCTTATTGGAGGGTTTCTGAAGATACATTCGTGAGTATTGTATGTAGTTACAATGTAGTTCTGCTTATTCGTATGTAGTTCTACTTATTGGGGGGTAATTGAAGATACATTCGTGTGTATTGTATGTAGTTCTGCTTATTGGGAGGTTATTGAAGATCTATTCGTATGTATCGTATGATGCTGTACTTATAGTATATTCAGAATACGAATCTTGCTTATTGGGGGATTACTTCGCAATGTCTCCGTATGTAGTTCTGCTTATTGGGGGTTATTGACGTTAGTTCTGCATATCATAATAATAGATCGACTTTGCTTTTTGGGGGTTGTTCAAGATATATTCGTATGTATAGCTCTTTTCAGTTACACAGTGATTTCGTGTATACTATGATATTGCCTTTCTCACCTGTTTTTCATACGGCCGGCAATCATCCATCATCCAGAGCTTCTTTCGCCAGATGCAATGCGCATGAACATCAAGAGGGAACAGGTCGACCATGCCTTTCGGAATTTGAAATCATCGTGGGACCGCCGAAATATCATTATCGACTTGGACTTCCCTTCGCCTAAGAAAAATACGGACGAGAAGCCAATCTCATCATATGAACAGGTAAAGCGTCCACGCACTTCCGCACCATCTATGCGCTCCCCAGGATCGTCGGCCTCTATGTATCCTGGTGTCGACCACGCCATTCCGAATCCGGAGTTCATCAGAGTCTTGATATATTGCACCCTTTTGATTTTATGTTGAACATGCGTTTATTTCTTTTGCATAACATGAGGAGTAACAAAAGGGACCTGAATATGCAGATTACGATTCCGATGGTGACGTATTTCCCGCCGTGGGTACCAATCCTGAGCATATATCGGACAATCATAACAGTGATGATCTCGAAAGGGACCTCGAAAAGATCATGGAACAGGAAACCGAACACATGGACACGGATTAGTACTATGTCGCAGGCACGTTCGCTATGAGAGCAGCTGCAAGGATTTTGAGTGTCGGATAATTTTGTCTCGCCAATTATGATCCGGCACAGTGCACCGGCAGCATCGCTGAACATCAGGATTATGATAGCATTTACAAGCAGAGACATGTACAGATTAAGGAAAACAGCACTATTCACCCATTTACGTGCCATCGTGGAAGCACATGCTGCTCGCAATACTAAGACCGCGTCCGCTGCAGAAGACAATCCGATGCACCATTACTGAACATTGCTTGCAACCGTAACAATCACGGATGCTCATGATGTTGCTCTTGTTTTGTCTTGATGCACTTGTAGCTTTCGTATCAAAAGCTGCCCGAAATCATTTCTCACCATGGCGACTNGAACATTGCTTGCAACCGTAACAATCACGGATGCTCATGATGTTGCTCTTGTTTTGTCTTGATGCACTTGTAGCTTTCGTATCAAAAGCTGCCCGAAATCATTTCTCACCATGGCGACTTATGCGGATTGGATAGCCTTTCGTGAGGCTATCCTAGCCGCGAATTTTGTGAACCGAATCGCTTTCCTCGACATCGTCAAGCATAGCCATGTAGCGAATGCCGAACTGTTACCGAATAACGAGGCCACTCGAGCTCTACTCGCTTGTCAGGCCTTGCATCTTGTCCCGCGAGATCGCCGGTGTCCACAATGCAACCCCTCATTTCGGCTATACTACAAGATGCGATTGTACAAATGGCGTGGTCCTCGTTATGATGAAGCATGTCACGAGTGTGATGGCAAACAATATTCAGCCATAGCTCTTGGATTCTTACAACATATGAAACCTGATCTTTGGATGTCTAAGCTCGACTACTTCATTATGTGGATCCACGAGTACCCGCGTCAACTCATGCTTCGCGAGCTACATCCACTCGGCCATAAACGCATGGATCCTTGGTTGATGGAGTTCCAAGAGGCTATCAGCAATTGGTTTGAGAATCAGCTCAATTTCGGTTTGGATGGTCCTATCTTTCAAGGATTGGGAAAGACGTCAACAAGCAAATCAACCTCTACCAGATCTAATTCGAACATGAAGCGTCCGTCATCCAGTTCCGTGATATGCAAGAAGCCCTGCGTGACCAACACCATTTCGAAATCAAAGGATAAAGGCAGGATCCTCATCGCCGATGAGACTCACCTCAACAAAAGAAAGCCTAGCATACTCGCCAAATATGGACGCCCTCAGCGCGATCATATATGGCTTTGGGGTCCTGTACTACAAGGACATGTGAACACGCATTTCATCTTTCGCATTCTCGGACATCCTGAAGATGCCTATGACGGAAAACCACGAAGGCGTAAGGAGATGATGAAAAATTTGGGCATGCTCAACCTCAAGAAGAATGATATCTTCGTGAGTGACAAGTGGCAGGCAACAGTCTCTGCAATGAAAACATTTAGGCGTGAGCACAATTTGTCTTCGTCAGATGTGAAACACGAAATCGTTAACCATAGCAAAGGTGAGCTAAAGAACAGCAGCGATTTCACTACAAATCCCATCGAAACCAAGTGGTCTCTCATCAAAAGATGGATCAGGACCCGAAATGCCGGACGACTGCCCACACACTCGGACCGTCACAAGTGGCGAGTGCTTGTGAACGAGTACCAGGCAAGAAATATTTTAGAGGCCAAGGCTCCGCAGCCTTTTGATTATGGGCATGTCACGAGTGTTCAGTCATCAGAAATTCTAAAAATTTTCTGTTGTGATTAAATGCCGTGCTATCATCTCCGAGCCGCATACCGCGCGAGAAAGAATTGCCACACCAAAAATATCTCGCTGCCATATAGTATTATGTCGTCGTTCTCGTCGTTCGCATGCACATGACAATGAACCTTGCTTCTCTGACGCCGCCGTATCAGATCGAAGAATCGCATTTTGCTCATTGGATTCCTTATAACCCGCTACCACACACACACACACACCTCTTCCATCATATTCCTAAAATATGCCAAAACGCAGGGTCGACTTTGACCCCGTAACATTTTATTTTTTTATATTTTTTGCAATTTAAAATCTTCCATATTTTATAGTTCGCTAAACCTAAAATTACTTAAATTGGATTAGGAATAGGAATCGTCGTGATAATAGTAATATTAATAGTAATAGTCGTCGTCGCAATAGTGGCAAGTAAGGTAATGGTCGAGGAGGGCGAGTAGGAAGTAGGGAAGGTAGGAATGGTAGGGGCGGTAAAAAGGGAGGGGAGGTAGGGGCGGCAGTAGTGGCAGCAATGGCAATGATAGTAGCGGTAGGGGCGGGAGGGGGGGTGTTGGGTAGGGGTGGTAAGGGTGGTAGTAGGAATCATAACGGAAGGGAGTCGGAAGAATAGGACCCGGAATGGAGGTGGAGGAGAAGGAATAAGATAAGGAATAAGGTTCAGGCTAGGACTGAGGGTCGGGTTGGATTAAGATTAGGATTAAAGTTATGATTAGGATAAAAGATTTAGAATAAATAAAATACTATCCGTATATCCCGGTAATAGTCATATTATAATAATTAATATCGAAGTAAGATAACTATATAGAACATTAAGGAATTCTATATAATATTGAAATCTATCAGTACGAATTGTAATATTAAATAAAATATATTAAGTTTGAATACAAATATTGAAAATATATCTAAAAGAAAGATCGGTGAAATCCATATTTTTTCTAAGCCTGATTATTTCGAAATTCCTTATACTATATATGAGTTATTATTCTTATTATCACTTTCCGGCCGCCCGTTTATTAGTCCCTCTTCTTTCCATCGCATTTGGGAGCTTCTCCAGAAGATTCCCCCGGATCGGAAGATTCTAACGCGATTAAATGTTGCCTTTAAACGGCTCTGCGGGATGCGGTATACGTCCGGGACCATTCTCCTCCAGCAAATTGTAGCACACTAAACGCCGACTCTAGAGGGACGCTGTAGGATGCGGCGCATACTTAAGATCCCCGCCCCTCTGAAAGACTATAAATACCACTCGAAGATTCTGCGGGATGCGGCGCTTGGACCCCCCCCGAGAAGATTATAAATTCCTATACATATTGATTCCAGAATGCTCTGCGGGAAGTGGCGCGCATTTGGGCGCCCCCCCTCTTGGAAGATTATAAACGCCGATCAATATTGATTCTGGAGGGCTCTGTGGGATGCGACCCACGTTTGCGACCCCCCTCTACCAGATTCTAAATATTATTGAATACCACTGGGGGGACTGTATAATTATATGCTACCCCCCCCCCCATACGCCTTACATTTCTGTGGTATTTCTATATTCTACTCCGAAGAATATATATTTCTTGATATGAGCTGAAGACAAAACTTCCTGTGAAGCCCCTTCGAAGATGGCTGCTACGATAGAGCCATACTGCTTCGCGATCAAATAATCGCCATGGCAGATACTTCTACCCTATATCTATTCACCCTCTTCGATATGAGATATCATATCAGACAGCATGAGGTGACCAACTCAGCGCAAGCAAGCAATTGAGCCCAACAGGCCTGCACGTAAGCTGCTGCAATACAATCATGCCTGATGTTCATGATACATGCAGAGAGTGCCTGCATACGATGCCCGTTTTGACCCGAGTGCCGGTTAATCGAGCCAATATGAGAAGAAATCTTCTGCGGGCAGTTCCATATCCCCCTTCGGCCTTGCTACCCCTGCCACGCCCACCAACCCTACCGCCCCTACCACCGCTACCACTACCACCCCTGCCCCTACTCCTGCTTGTAGAAGAGATCATCGAGTCGATAATAAGCCTCATCACCTGATGTATGAGATCATTTTTTCGATAAGTACTGTTGTGTGCGATATATTCAAACATGCAAAATTCAAAATATTCATTGCTGTGCTTTGACGGGCGGCCGTTCGGGAGGGTACCAACGCGCACTTCCCACGTAGTGGGTGCGATTGGGATCGGTCCCAACAATCGCTCGTCAAACTCGAAAATGCGTGCTGCCACATCCATGGGCAGTTTGCGAACGAAGGGCCGACATTGCTTTGGAGACTTTGTCTTGACAACTGTCTTGTGCCGGAAAACTGCAAAAAAAGATGAAATGAGATTTGTGTTTGAAGATCTATATTTGAATGGAAAGACATGTATGCGCAGAGCGACAACATAAGCATGCGTACGAATATTATATGAATAATCTTGTTATAATAAACGCTCAGTTGATAATCAATATAGTAAGAAATCATGCCGTCGCAATTATCGTCATTATCATCATCAGTATAATTATCATCCTTAATATTCGTCTTATTCATGATCTAGAATATTCATAAAGCTTAAAGAAACAACAAGTACGCACATGGCAAATAAGCTTTCCAACAAAACTGACGGCACTATCAAAAGCAAACGTTTTCAAGCGATATCGCGACGCGGGTCTGTGCTACTTGTAAAACTTGTGCAGGCTCTCTGTGCACAAGTCACCAGTGGCCAGCCAGAGGTCTTGGTTCTTAAACCAATACTCGTACTGCACCGAGCGGAGTTTGCCTCGCAGCAACGACGATCCTGCTTTGCAGTGCTGGTTCATTACGATGCGATCCTTAAGAAAGCGCCAAACCCTATCAATGATTTGACTTCCAGATTTCACTTTCAGTGTCTTCTGAGCGCCAAGGATCTGGTGGGTCACGATGTCGACATGTTTAGGGTTCAACCACCTGAACTTGCCATTCACCTTCATCCGCTGCATGCAGTGAACCACTTTGTCGTGCAAAACTCCCCGAACTTTCTCGTTGTAACTTTTCGCTGAATCGGAATACAGGATAAGCCTTCGATCCAAGAGAACTTCGTTCGCTATGGGGTTCCACTCAGTCTTACGGATAGCACCTGGCCCTGGTGCCCTTTTGACCGTAAGCTTGGGGATCAACTTCCGCAGGTTCAAAGTACGAGGACGGCCACGCTAAATGACACCCCCCCACTGCTCCCACGTGATGGTTTTATTCTTTGTTACGATCAAGTGTTACAAATCAGGATCCTTGGAGATGTCCCTCTTGTCAAAAGTCGCCACGTCTGCCTCAACGTCCACCCACGTTTTTTGGTTGCCAAAAACGATCTTCTTCTCCTCCTTTTCAACGAAGTCTTTCCGAAGCTTGCAAAGTCCTTTGTCCTAAGTGGGTCAAGATAGTTTATGATGAGACCAGCGAGGAACGCGGCTGTAAGACTCTTATGTTATGGTAGAAAATATTTTAGCATTAAAAAATCTCAATTAATAACAAAGACAAAACTTGAATATTGTAATCAACCAGTTTCCAAGTCCTTCAACGCCTTGTGGTTCGTTCCCAGGACGATGAGAATGACGGATTGTGGGACATTGAGAAGCTTCAGGACAAGGACGGCGGACTGCATCTGCAAGCTCTGCTTCTGCGGTCCTTGCCCCTCCGTGAAAAGCGGATGCAAGTGATGAGGATTGAGACGGGCCTGACAATGCTTGTTGTTGCACCTCTGCTTCAGGACGTTGATGCGCTTCTTGTCTTCATACAATTTGGAGAGTACTCCCTTGGAACACCTGGGACATATTTTTCCTTCCAATCGTGGTAGGATCTTGTCCGCAATGAGCAGCTTGATGATGGTGTTGTCATTTGCCTTGAGTAGCTGAGGTAGTCTTTCTTTATGTTGTCCGCGTGATGAGACTTCAGTCGACTCCCTGACATTCTTGACGGATTTTCATGTAGTGTCTTTGGATGCCACGGGTTTCTTTATCACCTTGCGCAATTTGCCCTTCTTCGGAACAAAGTTGCCATTGGGTTTGCCCATGGTGGAAAAGCTTCAGGAAATGACGACTCGAACTACAAGCTTGACGAGCCACAAACCTTCGCTCAAGGAATTCATGTTAATATTAATATATGTACTGACAGCATGTTCTCGCAGGCAGACATAGGGAACCGTTCGGATAAACTTGATTTTCGCTACAGACTCGCAGAGACGGACAGTTGCCATCACTCAGCTGTGCTGGTCAACGAGACGTTGTCGTCTAGATGCTGGTTTCGAATCTATTTGAGCTTTTAAAGAAGTGTGCTGTTCATACGCCTAAATGCAGAGAGGCCTAAAGCAAAATGTGTGAGACCTATACTGTCGCGGAACACTTGTTGACAATGAAAATAACTACACAAACAAAGCAAAGAACTCATATCGGATCAACCCAGATGCTAGTGAAAGTATCGCACGCAGAAATCTCCAACTCTCGCTCGGTGGGCACTTCGTCCTTGATGTTACTGACAGCGGTGGTGTTGTGGATGTCATTCTCGAAGTGTTGGTGCAAGAGGTCTTTGACACGACGATGGCTTTGCTCGACGGTAGAATCAATAGACATGGAAGCAGCAGTTTGGAAAAGACCTCCACGACCGATGACTGTGGCACGTGTGGGTAAGTTCACGTCATCTCCCATAGCTTTCGCAACCCAGTTCCTTTCCCAATTACCCTTCTTCTCGAAGTCCTCAGGCAAGTCTTGCCCGCCCTTGCGATGGTAGTCGTTCTCCTTGCGAGAGTCCACATGGAGGAAGTCAATATTGTCATCTAGGGGAATCCTGAGCACAGGGCCTTCTGTTTCACTGGCAGGTCGGATATAGAGGCATTTGGCAGTGTTGACAAAGATATGCGTGCGCTTCAGAGCAGCCATAACATTGGTGTCATTACAGTCCTTGGAGCACCACGCACTCTCCAGCATCTTCATAAATTCAGAGTGCGACACATAGCTGGGGATACCCTTTTCGATGTCCAGAAGAGGTTGGTCCAGGGGCTGCTCCGTTTTCACGTCGAAATCGTTTGAGCAGCAAATCCGCGCCTGACCATGAACCTACTTCGCAGCACCCCATCACTCCTTGGACATGGACTCGATATTGCCCTCGTCCGTGAAAGCTTTAACCTTCTTAAATGACTGCTCACAGAGACAGCCATCATCGAAGATGTCGGGTCTTGTCTGCGTACCAGACTGACCTTAGAGTGTGCAGCATACACGTATATATAATCAACTATAGAATCCAGAACCAAAACAAGCGAATTAAAAGCTATGTGCTATCAAGGAACCAGGGAAGAAGTCAAACTCTGACGCCTACCGAAAGGACGGGACGATTTCGTCAGCCTTACCCAATTTCGCGATCCAGTACCGAGAGAGCGCCATAGCAACAGTTCTCGCGACTGGTGTCTTGCCTGCTCCTGGTGTGCCGTGTAGTCCGAGTGCCTTTTCTGTCAAAGATGACAAAATAGTTCCCAGTGCTTTAAGGATCCGAGCGTCTAAGTCATACAAAGTCAGAGGCCACATCTCGTGTACTAGTGTACTTGTGCAAGGACGCCATCCTGACTGAGATTACGCAAGCTCTTCTCCATGAGGGCCTGGGGCCACCTGTAATTGGGCGAATCTCGTGTGGTTGTCTGGACTGTGACCCACCGAAGAAGACGATTGCGCTCATTTTCTCGAAGACCTTTGTATTCAATGAAATCGAAGCCAAAGTCCCATTCTCCCAGAGAGCGTTCCTGCTCTGATTTCTCCTCTTCCTCCGTACGAAGGACGTGATGCCGACACTGAAAACCACCTAGTAGTTCAAAGAGGAAGTGCAAGCTCTTTTTGACGGTGATTCTATTTCCGGACCAATCGACGGCATAGGGTCTACTATGACACAGTTCGCGAATTTGCTCGACAGTGTTCTTCTTATCTTTCAGATTGATAATCATGACAACAGTGAATTTTCGGCTGTCTTACGGGATCACGACCAAGTCGATAAGAAAAGGAACGTCCAAGTCTTTCGCTAAACCATAGGGTTTTGGCTTCCTCTTGAAGGACTGATTCTGCAAAACCGGCTTGATCTCCGTTGAGGGAAAGCTAGGCTCCGAGGATCATATCGACGAAGCATTTGATGAAACCGCTGTTCGGCAAATCTAGCAAGGGCAGGTCGAGGGTGGCGAGAGGGCCCGCTGTGGACTCGACAATATGGTGCATGTCGATATTGTACAGCTTCAGCTTCGCGACGGCGTTACGAACATCAGTCGGAGCAACGTTTCCGGATTCGCACGACATGACGAAAGGGAGATAATGATCGTTTGTCGCTTGAGGCTTGAAAGACTACGATATAGAATATAATGCTCACGGCATAGAATGAGCAGAATATACACGCATGCCAGTCTGCACATGCTGCCAGAGTGAGAGACGTCAATCCATGGACACAAATATAACTGTGGCAACCGAAATGAGCAGCAGCAACTAAAGCAAACGCAATAATAGTAAACATTAGGTCAATGCATCGCACGGAATTTCTCATCATCAGTCATATCTGTTGTCAATATATATATATATATATATATATATATACGACGAGAGAATAGCGCCAGACAACGGTCGCTTCACATATCATGATATTATATCTGCCAACAGGCACAATTCCATGTAGATCCAAAAATCCAAAAAATCAATATTTTGGAGGAGATGCTGGAATGAAGTTTGGATTTTTGGATTCGCTGGGCAATCGAAATATCAAAAAATCCAAAAATCCAAACTTTACTCCGGCACCTCCCCCAAAATATTGGATTTCTGGATTTTGCAGGAATTGTGCTAGGCCTTCTCCCAACCTGGACAAGGAGGATAGATTGTGCAATGACCCGCTCGCGCTTACGATGAGCTTCTCGTGATGCTATGAAGGTGGATGCCGTACGAGGAGCTGCTCCTGATGTTTTATTTTGGATGCTCAGGAAGCTTCAAAAACCCGAGGCCCTGATCACCAGGAGGCTGATCGAGCTTGAAAACGAGTTGCCTGACAGGAGAAAGGTAGGCACATGTGGGGGGGTGCCACTTATATATACTATACTCTTGGACGCTCACACGCCCACAGAATTTTCACAATAAATACATCTCACACATACACAACACACAGATATGCAACACACACACACGAAACCACACACGCAAAAATAACACATACAACACGCACAACGCACACACAACATATACAATACACAATACACGATACACACACAACACACACACAACACAACACACACAACACAACAAACACAACACACACACACACACAACTTGGCTCGGCACGTACTGATGCGAAGGAAGACAGACAGGACCAGACAAGACAAAGATAGATTGCAGCAGCTGTGCAGGCTTAGTTTCACGATTCGGCCCATGATAGAAGCAACACATTTGAGGGTGCTTTGGGTAAGCCGCATTTTCCGGTACAGGTGGTTGATCAGACCACCCTTCCCTCATCTTGGAATAGCTTCGTTGGCATAGGTATCCAAGACGGGCCTGTGCCCCCTGCCTAAAATTCACTGCAGACTTGCTACATGAAAAGGCTCCATCGGTCACCATGTTCCTATGAGCTCACACATACAACATATACAATACACAATACACAACACACAATACACAATACACAACACACAATACACAATACACAATACACAACACACACAACACACACAAACACAACACACACATCACATAGAACACACACAACACACACAACACCCAACACACACACACAACACAACCCTCCCCCTTACAAGTTGCAAGACGCTAAAGACCACTCGGGGAGGACTCTAGAGGGCTCTGGGGAAAGCGAAGCACGTCTGCATTTGTCCTTCAGAAGATTCCAAACGTCACTAAATGCTGACTCCAGAGGGCTCTGAGAGATATGGCGTGTGTTGGGGACCCCCGCTGGAAAATTCAAAAAAATGACTCGAGAGAGCTGCGGGGGAGACGACGCGCATTTGGGACTCCTCCTCCTGGAAGATTCTAAATACCAATAGGGGATACGGGGCGCGTTTAGGACCGCTCTCTCGTAAGATTATAGATGCCGCTACATACCGCCAGGGAACCGCGCAGATACCGATACCTCAAATTTGGCCACGCACATATAATATATAATTCTTTTTATCTCCATCTTATCCAACCCACTCATCATTCATAACACACATGTATCATGCACAATGCATTATCAATAAACACCATCTCTTGAAGACTCCAAGAGATACAATATTCATTTAAGACCTAAACCTTTCTAGAAAATTATAACAATATTGCTAAAGACTAATTCTATAAGATTCTTCTAAATAAACCAACGCGTATTCTCACCCCCCCCCTGGAAATTTGATGGGCAGGGCCGGGGGAACGAAAACTAGATTGGCGAATGCGTCTTGTGTTAGGTCTCAAGACGCGTCTGTGAGGTCTGTAATCTAGGTTCAGACAGAGAGTAGAAGGCAGGATTGGTTATTGGCTCGGTATTTTGCACCACTACTGCTGCTGTCGTTGCCAGTCATTGCCTCTATCGACACTCCTAGTATTGCTAATTTATTAGATAGTATAGAGATTGCTCTCATTGTTGTTTGATACACCACGATCGTTTATATCTCTTTCGAGGCCTGTGGGAGAATCCGTGGGGTCTGTCAAATCTATAGGTTCTATATTGCACGTAGCCTACGAAATCTATTCGATCATCCCTCCCTCCTACCCTATCTTGTCCTACTTACCCTTACCCTATCCACGCCGTAATCATCTATATCTCTTTCAAGTCTACGGGAGAATCTACGAGATCCATAGACTCTATACAGAATTTGAGTCTACGACCCTCCCCTACGCTCGTCTTCCAGTACCCTTCTCTACCTATCCCCTTGCGACGAGATCTATGAAGTCTATATTATAATCAAGCTCTCTCTCTATCTCTCTTTCTTCTCTTTTCTCTTATTTTTTATTCTATGTTCTGTCTATTGTTCTCTCCTCTCTCTTCTATTCTCGCTACTCTACTCTTTTTCATCTCTCATCTCTCTCCTCTCTCATTTCTCCTCTCCTCTCTCTCCTCTCTCCTCTCTCTTCTGCCCATTCTCTCCTCTCCTCTCTCCTCTCTCCTCTCTCATTCTCTCTTCTCTCTTCTCTCTTCTCTCATCTCTCCTCTCTCTCTCTCTCTTTCTCCCTCTCTCTAACAACAATACCACCACCACCAACAACAACACCACCACCATTGCCACCAGCAAGAAGAAGAACAATAGTAACATCAACATCAACAATAATAACACCTGGTCCCAACCGATTTATCCTCTTCTCTCTTCTCTCGCTCTTTGCCTCTCGCTCTCTCGCTCTCTCGCTCTCTCGCTCTCTCGCTGTCTCGCTCTCTCTCTCTCTCTGTCTCTCTCTACCAGGTGGGAGGCAGGGGCAGTGTTCAGGCCCCAACCCCGCGCGAGTCCGCGCACCCACAGCTTTTGGCGGGATTGGCTTCCCCCGAGGAATGTTTCCAGAGGGGCTTAAAGGGGAGCTTAAGGTGGACTTAAAGCGGGGGGGCTTAAGGCGGGGCTTCAAGGGGGACTTCAAGGGATGAATTTTATTTTCTTCGTTTTTAGGGGCTCAGCTGTACGACAAGGAAAGCAAGGAAAGGTGACAAGAAACACTCCGGAACCATATGACAGCACCACTTGAAGACTCAGGCACAGTGGGTTCGGCACTCCCCGGCTTGCAGTACTCCAGGCTACTCCTCCTGAACTCGTTTCAAGGTATAAATACAATCAAAGGCGTTTGGTTCTCTCTCTCCCTCTCTCTCTCGAACAGCAATAACATCACCAATAACAACAATACCAGCACCACCGCCACCACCAACCTTCTTCTAGACCCCCGAGATCCACCCGCGGCGCACTGTAAATGGCATATTTTCTAAGCAGAAGTTGTTAATAGATAATCGAGTCTCAATTTTCCGTTGGAAATGCCGAAATTGGTGGAGACCCGCAAATCGACGCAAATCAATGAATTTGCCAGTGAATGCTCCTGTTTCCAACAGCCAGCCATCCTTGAAAATCATCGGAGCCGCTGAAATGGGGGAAGAAAGTCCGAGATCCTTCCGCGGCTTAATATAAATGGCACATTTTATAAGCAGAATTTGGAAATAGAAAATCAAGCTCCAATTTTCCGTTGGAGACGCTCTTCATTTCTCCAGCAGCCATCTTTAAAAAACCTTTGATTTTCCGTGTTTCTAAGCATCGGAGCCGTTGAAATTGGGGGAACCCCGAGATCCACCTGCGGCCTAGTAAATGGCAGAAATCATAGGCAGAACCAGAAATTTCAGCACCAATTCTCCGTTGGAGCGCCGAAATTGGCGGAGATCCATAAATCCACGATCCAATTTGCAGGCGAATATTCCTTTTTCCGGCAGCTATCCTTGAAAAACCTTCGATTATCCGTACTTCTGGCCATCGGAGTCGTCGGGAATCCCGGGATCCACCCGCGGCCTAATGTAAATGGCACATTTTATAAGCAGAAGTTGGTAATAGATAATCGAGCCCCAAATTTCCGTTGGAGACACCGAAATTGGCGGACAACCGCGAATATCAACGAATTTGCCGGTGAGTGCTCCTTGCATTTTCCGTATTTCTAGTTATCGAAACCGTTGAAATACGCCGACATTGTGGAAACCCATAAATCCACGAAAATCGTCGAATTTGCGGGCGAATGCTCCTTATTCCAGCAGCCATCTTTGAAAAATCTGAATTTTCCGTCTTTCTGACCATCGGAGTCGTTGAAATGAGTTGTTGTTGTTGCTGACTCCGATGTTGACATGAATGCGCGAAAATTGATATGCCATCACTCCAAGTGCCTTTCGCATCACTGCGACCGATATCTCGCGCATGTGTGAGTCGTTGCTTCTATTATTATTGCTGGCCCCGAATCAGATGGCTTCGTTGCTCGCAAGCCGGAATTTTGAAGCCTAAGGGGTGTATATGCTGTGAACTAACCTTAGGCCTCAGGCTGAGTTTGAGGGTCCTCTTCAAAGGGAGGCCTTATGTGAAGCTTGAGAACGTCGCTGTTGATACGTCATCATGTTTTTATGCCGTAGACACTAGTTGCTCTCTGGGTGCCTCCAAGGAGGCATTGGGTGTGTGCACAGCAAACCGGGCGCTCACTTTGCAAACCCGGGCTCGGGCTCAGAGAGGTCGGAAAAACCAAGCTAGTGTGAAGTGAGAACCTGCAGTTGTGTCTGCATTCTTTGTCTTGTGAACCACAGCCGTTACCGGGCAAGAGAAATTTTGCTTACGGTGTGCTTGTGTATGCCCCCTCCGGAAACCCGTCGGAGCCGGGCTGATCTNTGCAGTTGTGTCTGCATTCTTTGTCTTGTGAACCACAGCCGTTACCGGGCAAGAGAAATTTTGCTTACGGTGTGCTTGTGTATGCCCCCTCCGGAAACCCGTCGGAGCCGGGCTGATCTGATAACGAAGTTGCGTGATGACATTGTCACAGTTGAGAGGCCGAGCGCGCGTACAATTGTGAATGCATGCTGTCATATTTGTGAAACCAGCGGCTTGTTGGGATTTATGGGCTTGTCCAGTGTCGTCGAAACTGTCGCTGTTGAGGCTGGTGCGCTGCTTCTTGCGAAAACCGTGTTGGTGAGCACGGGTGACGCGCTGTGCTTGAGACGCGTGCCTGCAGCTTTGNTGGGCTTGTCCAGTGTCGTCGAAACTGTCGCTGTTGAGGCTGGTGCGCTGCTTCTTGCGAAAACCGTGTTGGTGAGCACGGGTGACGCGCTGTGCTTGAGACGCGTGCCTGCAGCTTTGCGGCGCGTGTTGTCTGCAGGTTATGAGGTTTGCTTGCATTGGTTGTTTCCTGCTGATGCGAAGTGGAGGCGGTCAAGTTCTGCTGTTGAACCTTTGTGGGCAGCCTTTGCGTGTTGCTGTGGCTGTCGGGCCAATGGGCATCAAAGTGGCCAGCTAAGGCGGCTATGCTTTTGTCTTTGAGACATAGGCAAGCTTTATGGAGACCTCTGAGGCCAAAAACTTGGGGACCTTCTGATCTGAGGGCTGCTGTTGACGACCTTCTGCACATGCAGTTGCAAGCTATCTGCCCCCAGGCTGAAGCTAACGAGCTCTATGATTCACAGCATCAGAACTTGCATGCGTTGTACAGTTGGGTTGCGTCCTGCGGTTACTATGTTGGCATTGCTCGGGCTGTTCGGAAGCAGCAGCGGCATGGCACAGGTATTTGCTGTAGGTGGCTTGAACATCTAACTGCATTGATCCGCTCTCATTGTCCTGAAAGTGGTCGGTTATGTTATGCACTCATGAGACGGATGCGACCTGATGAGTCGTTTTTCTTGGTGTGCCGCTTGGGGCCTGAGTGTCGCGTGAGAGCCATGGAAACTTTAGAGATCTCGTCACGTAGGTCGAATGCCAACGTGCCTCGCATAAGTCTCAGCTTGTTGTTGGCCCTTTCGACTCTTGCACGGCCACTGCGGCTCTGGTTGCGAATGCTAGCAGTTTGCCAAGCACAACAGCTGACGAACCTGCTCCGGTTGACGAGCTCCTTGGCTTCCATGGCTTGTACTTGCGCTTGTTACGTGCTAAGCTTGCTGTTGACGGTATGCTTGGCCCACTTGACTTGTACGACCCTTGCAATTCTAAGTTGCTCGCTCGTTGGTGTGGCACTCAAGGTGCTGTAGTTCTCTGGCATCTTGTTGAGAAAAAATGGAGTTCTGGCTGTGGCCCATCCGTGTTGTACCCTTTCGTTCAGTGCTTGCACGGAAAGGGCAGAAGGGCGATGGCCACAAGGTGCTTGAACTATGAACTCCGTAGACGAGATTTGCCTGTTGTACGTGGAGTTGTGTGTCGCGCCCCTAGACACTCCATGTTGACTGTTTTTCGTGAAGCCTTGCGGGCAGCTGTTCTGTCAAACCCGGGTTGGACTGCAGACGAGAAGCATTGGGTACTTACCAAGGTGCGTGTCACTGCGGGTTGCTTGAAGAAGCATCGTGACAAATGGAACGCCGTTAAGTTCAGCAAAAGCTTGAGGCATGCTGCTGTGCAATCCTTTGATTCTTTCGCTCAGCAAGCGGCGTTGAACGGTCAGGGCATTTTCCGGGTGGACAAGGTCTGGGATGTGCCTGAACGACCCACTGCACAAGAGGAACTCCGGGAAGCCAAGCGCGGCGTCAATGTGGCGTGTGCTTGCCTGCGACTGCCCAGCATATGTCATGGCGTTGCCCGTCGCGTGGTCGATGCAAAGCTGCCCTTGTGTGGTTGCTTCAAGCGTGAACGGCGACACTTCCGCCGGATCCAAGCTGCTTATGATACGTATACGAATGATATGCGCATGGCTGAGCATGAGGTGCTGGTACCCGACGATAAGAACAAGAAGTTCTTTTGGAGAGTACCTAGTCAGGTGTATGCTTGGTTGCTGTATCATTTCGCGATGTTGTCGCCAACTTGGGTGTTGTCCACTTTTTCAACTGCCGATGCTGAACTCTGGTGTAGGCAAGTGCTTCGTGNAGTACCTAGTCAGGTGTATGCTTGGTTGCTGTATCATTTCGCGATGTTGTCGCCAACTTGGGTGTTGTCCACTTTTTCAACTGCCGATGCTGAACTCTGGTGTAGGCAAGTGCTTCGTGTGTTGCTCCCGGTCCGCCTGCAGAAGCTCCTCATGCTGCATCGCTACAAAGCCGTTTTGCCATACTACTACTGCACGATCAAGTCCAAATGTTTTTCTTCACATGGCAGGACCTGCAAAAAGCCAGTACACTCTTGCGTTCGCAAGATAGTGTCGTTTGTGGCTTGGCCTTTGCGGCGACGCTGGCGTGCGATACACCGTGGACTTGAAACAGTGCTGAAGTGTACTGGCATGGGGGACGAAGTATGGCGCTTGAGAGATGCTCGTCGTATCTTGGACTCTCGCATGCGGTTTGCAGGACTCTCCCGCGGGGCAGGTCCTTGCAGACGCTGTAGATGTCCTAAACCTATCGTAATATGCATGACCGCTGATGCTGGCCAGTTTTATGAATCCGTTAAAGCGCACCATGCAATTTCTGCCGCAAGACAGGTGCTCGATCGTGAAGGCGGAAAGAATTACTGGCCAGAGCACAGTCACGGTGTTGTGAGGCAAAAGACGTATGGCTTTCCTTGGAGGTCACTGCCGTGCAAAAGTGAATGGCTTCGTGTTTGCATTCGTCGAGTTGTTTTTGGCTTTTGCTGCGTGCATGTTTCACATTTTGCTCCTTGGGTGACATGGTCTTCCGGTTGACGGGTTTGCCAATTGGGGGGCGTTGTTTCCAAGGCTGCGGCCAGCTACGTTCTCGCGCTTGATGAGCATCGGTGGTTTTGTGACATTGCCAGACGTCAGCAACATGGCTTCAGTGTCTTAAACCCTGCGTGGGACCGTGTTGTCGCACGCGCCAGGTATACTGACGATATTATCTGGATTTCGAATTCTTATTGCCATCGCTGTCTGGCTTTTGCGCTCACTGTCATGTACAGCGTGCCTTTCGATGTCAGTGCCGAATCCAGTAAGGTCGTGTGGTTGGATTTGTGCTTGCATACGGAGGACTTGCGGCGGACAATGAAGCCCGTTGCTTGGACTTTCCCACCGCCATGGGGTGCTCCTACAGGGTATGCTCACAGCTTCCTGTGCGGACGCCTGCGCAGGTGGAGCGAGGTACCTTTGGACTTCGATGCTTGGTTGGACGCGGCAGCCAGAGTGCTCATTGGCTTTCGTGATGCCAAGTGGTCGAAGCGGGCTATCAGAGCAGCCGCTTNCCTGCGCAGGTGGAGCGAGGTACCTTTGGACTTCGATGCTTGGTTGGACGCGGCAGCCAGAGTGCTCATTGGCTTTCGTGATGCCAAGTGGTCGAAGCGGGCTATCAGAGCAGCCGCTTACAAGGCTGCCAGGCACTGTAGCCGGTCTCAGCATGGCTTGCTGCTGAGACTGCTGAATTTGATCTGGCAGTAAATTTAGGTGCGATTTCTGTACTGCCTGAGCCAGCGGGGTAGCGTCAGGTTTCCTGCTGCCAGAGCCCTTTTGCCTCAAGTACTGGGCCCGTAGCTTCGCTTGTTCCTGTATGACGGTGGAGGAAAGGGCGGCAGCACCTCTTCCAGATATTGGGATCGTGGTGGCTGGCATCAGCAAGGCTCTTGGGGAAATCGCGACCACACCCGAGACATCGTGATTCGCGTGGAGACAAAGAGAAACGATCGCGGCGCCAAAAAGGATCACAAGAAGAAAAAGCATCGGAAGCGCACGTCTGATTCCCCCAGTTCAAGTTCGAGCGTGTCCTCTCCTCCGTCTAGGAAGAAGTCCAGGAAGGATTGCGAAGACAAAGGCGGTAAAGGGCACGGCCTTTCGAGCGCCGATATGGAGGAGCTTCGGCAGTTCAGGCGTGAAGCTGAAGTTGCCAAGATCAGGCAAGAAGTGCGGGAGAGCCTTCAG